>VUQH01068000.1:0-13662 GCA_015106775.1 Etroplus canarensis
TCACTAAATCTTCTCAGCCATGTGAATGCTAAGTTCTAGTGTCCAAGTTACATCTCAAGGTTCTGAAAGGTTAGTCTAGTTTTGAGTCCACCTACAAAAACAGTCCCTTAGGGTGAATTGTCCTCACCTTTAAAATCTATTCCTAGCTAATTTACCACATGCGAGGTTCATACAGGGGAGCTGCTATAACTAACGTGCTCGATCTCCCACCTAACTGATACAGCTACCAGGTAGGGCGGGTGATTGGGGGAAGCAGGGTAGACGTTGGAATTGACAGCAGGGAGAGAAGCTAGGTGAATCCCCTATTCCCAGCTTAAATGTACTCCAGGAAATCTGGCTGGGTAATACTCATCAGACCAGGAGACCGGACCCTTTAAACAGAGGGCTGGAGAGGCATTAGTCCTGACTGGGCCTGTGCTTTAAACCCGGGAACCTGACAGTGGGCAGCCAACAGAAGAAGAAGAATATATTTTGAGCATTAAATCTTTTAGAGTTTTTCTTTTCAAACCGAGGCCTCAATCTTTCTGTATTCCTATTCATAACCAAGTCTGTAACAAAGTTTAATTAAGCTGATGTTGAACTCCAAGCACAGAAGTTAGGAAAAAAGATACAAAATTCTGATTTCATATATAAATATATATCCATTTATATCCATTATAACCCAGTAGCCAAACGGATAAGGTCCTGGCTTCCTCAGCCAGGGATCCTATAGGCTCTAGTCCCATCTGGAATGTGTGGTAAATTAGTACACTAGAGATGTGCTAATTTTAATAAAGAAAAAGAAAATGTATCTCTGAAATGAAAATTGCTGAGGCTCAGGAGGTAGCGCACATTATTCGTCATTTGGAAGGTCAGTGGTTCAATTAAAGGCCTCACAGAAGCAAGTCTTGCCACGTAGCAGCCATCTTTGCAAAACCTCTCAGCAGTTTTGACACTCCTTTGTAAAGGTATGGATAGTTCTCAATTAAAACCAATCAAAATGTATGATAAATTTTCCCCAAAATAAGATTCAAATGCTTTTTTGTCCATGGGTTATACTTCTACTACAGCAGAAACACACAATTAGTCTTCAATCCAGGGTCCCGATACAATCAGCAGTCATCTCTGGCTCATTCCATAAGTGCACTGAACAAATGTCATGCTTATTTATGTTGTAGACATGGTTAGCCAGGAAAAATTTTGAATACATCTACATGAGTGGACATGAGCCTCAACTCTGTGCATGTATAAATGCAATAACATTCCTATGTTTCTTGGTTTAGATGTTGGTTGGCTCTTTGAGCGCAGGGGCAGAAAATCAACATATTTAGCATTACAGAATTTAACGACAAATTTCTATTCAGGGCTTGACGAGTGCTATTTCCTGCCCTTATAATCTGTCTTAACATGATGTACAACCACCCAATTAGGGTGACCAGATCCCAACAAACTAAATTTGGGGCAACCACTGTGTTTGTGTGGGACAAAGTGGGACATGTTAGCAATGCTTAGAGATAAGCTAAAATTTTCATATCTAACTTAAAATAAAGGAATGCAGTTAACTTTGCAGGTTACCAGATTGGTATTTAGCATAAAAAAGAAGATTATTTTTTATTTAAATGCAATGTTTCCAATTCTCTAAGTAATTAAAATAATGATAAAAGTAAGCTGAAGTTTATTCTTATGGTTTCATGTGTCAAGTGTATATGTTCTTCTCGTTTCTTTTTTTTTCTTTTACAATTTCAGATCCTTTTCTGTCTGATGACTGTCTTTGGGTTTCAGTAGGGATTCATCTCTAGATTCGCAAACCTTTTCTGAGACGTATCTTTTTAGTAATATTTAGCCAGTTATGACAGAAACAAATCGTATCACTTATCACCATATTTTCCATTGTGCAAAACTGAAAAGCAAATCCAGCAAAAGAGACAAAAATTCTGTTTCTTTCTGAAGGGATATCAAAAGTTTTCTTTGGAAATTGGCTACTTTTTCACTTATTTTCAGTTTGTTTGTTAAGCCACCTAACACTGATTATGAATCATTCAAGCAGAAAAAGGCACCTTACACAAGGGATGAACCAGTGTTGTGTTTACATATAACAGCCAAGTTCACAAAGAACCAATTTTAAATCATTTCTGTTTGGGATATCTCAGTGTGGTGTGCAGTGTGTCCCTTAAAAATTGAGGAAACTGGGTAAGTGAAGGACAAAAGAGGAAGTTGCAGGGCTAAAAACTCTGTAGAGCAGATGAACAGTGGCTACAAATTATGTTCTGAAGAAATAGAAAAAACACAGTAAAGACCTGACTTAGGACCTGAGATATGCATCTGGTCCTTCAGTTGATCAATCTACTGTCTGCCAAAGAGGTCTCAATGTAAAGATGCCTGTAAAGAAGCCCCTCTTAAGGAAGGGAAACTGGGAGAAAAGACTGAGGTATGAGAGATGAGGTGTGCCAAGTAAGCCACAAAAACTGGACCAAAAAATAGAGGCAACAGGTTTTATGAAGTGATGAATCCAAATTCCTCAGAGCTTTGAAACTTTGAGAACTCCTGAAAACAAAGAAATAACAAGAAATCATGCCTAGGACAGTTAAATGTGTGGTGAAGAATAATATTGACTTTCAAGCTCATTAGAATGTGCAGACTCTGATTTTTGCCTCATGTGCTGTATTTCCATTTGTTTGCACATTACAATAAACTGTTGAATCTATTTCCCATTTTTCTTAGCAAAACATAAGAAAATGTGGAGTGACTCAAGATTTTTGCACAGTCTTGTGGATTTTTCTTTGTATGAGCAAGTTAAAGTTGTGTGATCTGTGCACCACTCTTCTTATCAAACACTCTTGTTTAATTTTGATCTTTAATTAACTCAAGTAGGGCTTTGTTGTAATGTGATCTTATCCTGAAGACAAAATATTTTAAGACACAAGCAAATTTAATGAACACTCTCTCGCAGTTTCATTGTAATGCATTGGGTTATTTTCTGCCACTGCCACCATAATTCTCTAATGAGATTTTCCCAGGATATTAGCAAAATATCACTTCAAAGTGAACAACAGATGACCTTTGCTGCTCTTCAGTTTTTGCGGAATGACACCAAATCTGGCACACCTATTTATGTTTTAGGTTGATGAAATGGTGTTCTTGGGCTCTGGCCGTGCTATTGTGAGTGTCTGTGTGCTTTTCCAGCTCACAACCAACCGAGACAATGAATCATGAGTCATCAGAGGTGAGGAAGCAATTCAAAGTGGACCTTGACAATGTTTTTTTCTGTACAGCCTGTCTTTGATGTCTGTCAGTGTTTGCATCTTTTGGTGCTCTGCAGAGACGCTGCCTGGAAACCAACCATCTTTGTGCCATTATTTTGTTCTCTGGGTCAAAGAGCCAATAGTAGAGCCATGTAGCCACCTGCTGCTTGCCAGGCCTTTCTGTCAGTCATGCTGTACAATAACAGTAGGGCAGTCAGAGGACAGAGCCATTAATCTTAAAAAAAAAATATGCAAACAGACTGACAGGTTAATAGGTGACAGACACAACACACAACATTAACAGGACAAAGAGTGACTAAATTAATTACATTACAACGCATTAACAATTACGGCAACAGATTGTTATTTTCATGACTGATTGATGCAATTATTGTTTCCCCATTACAGTAATTAAATATAATGCCAGAAAAGTTTGTAGACCCAATTAAACACAGAAAGTTCATTGTGTCAGTTGCCTGAAATGGACATGGACCAGACTTTATGTCGTTGTGGATTGCTGTATGTTGAAGTGAGGTATTGTTTTGTTATTCTGCCACTATAGAGATGGTGGGCATGTAGGTCCTGCCTTAAATATTATATATTTCTCTAAGAGTGCTAAAAAGCTTTTGGTAACAAATTCACTGGTGTTTTTTTTTTCCTTGCCTTTATTATATTGTAATTGGACAAACCTAAAAAGTGTCCTAAAATGCAGCATACATTATACTAATGATTCTAATGATTCACTTTTTAAGCCTTAGCATTGTTGACTCATGACCCGTTGTTACAGTTTGCCTATGCCTTGTTAGCATATGAGTGAATTTGTATTTTCTTTTCAGATAAACTGTTCTCATGAAGTATACATTATTAATCGTCCTAAAATCTTTTAGGTTAACTAACCTGAGAGACCTTACTTTATTGCTCTGTTTTTTTATTTAGCCTTTCATCCCTTTATGGTTGTCTCCTAGTGCACCACTGGGCAGCACAGCAGTTATATTTAGATGCATCTGCAGTGCTGAATTTTATTTTGGGGAAGAAGATGAAGTCTGAGGGAGCCATATGTCGTGAACAGGGCAGGTGAGGAGCACCAACTGTGTTTATGTGGCAGAAAAAAAGCTGTTTAAAATGTAATGTGGTGAATGATGGCATGGGCCATTTGTGTTTTGTGAAAGTTCTCTCAATGAGCTCCTCCCTCAGGATGTCATACTACATTTTCACACTGACAGTCTCAAGCTCCCCATGACTGCCACTGTCTTCCTGTGTGTAAGCCCCTTTAGCACTGGGGATGAATTCATACATGAACAGCAGAACTGAATGTTAAAAAATAGCAAGCATGGTCACGTTCCTGACCAAATGTGGGCAGCTGCAGCTCAGAAGGTAGCGTGGGTCATCTGCCAACAGGAAGGTTTGCGATTCGATCCCTGGCTTCTCCAGTCTACATACCGAAGTGTCCTTGGGCAAGACACTGAACCCCAAATTGCTACCAATGCATCCATTGGAGTGTGAATGTTTGTGTGATAGTTACATGTGCTTAAAGGCATAGAATAAAGCGCTGTGTGAATGTTTGTGTAGTAAAGAGCGCTTTGAGTGCTCAGAGTATAAAGTGCTATATAAGTACCTGTCCATTTCTTAACCTGGTTTTTGTAGTTTCAGAAGTCTCTTTCTTTGTTTGCTTTAAATAGAGCAGTAATTTGATCCATCTGAAAAGGAGTAACATCTTTTCCATGGCCACTGGATAGTCTTCTTATGTTATTGTTGTTTAAGAAAGAGAAGCTGCACACTGCATCATTTAGGATTAAATAACCTTCTGCCAGCTGAAACATATTAATCATTTAGTTAAATCCAGGTGGTGACTTTTCAGTGATTAAAAATTAAATTACCTGCATGCAGTGCAAATAAAACAAGCCTTATAATGGAAAACATGAAGGGGGGAATAAGTAAGAAAAGATAACATAAAGGTAAAATTGACCTTTTCTGCCCAAAATAAAAAGTACAATTTCATTTGATTTGCAACGAATGTGGTGCCAAAGTTTTGCCCTTTTATGTAATACATTGTTGGTGGTTCTGTGTCTTATGATGGATAATTAAAACTGTTCATTTTTTTCACCATCAGTTTTATTTGATTTGAAAATGGATGTACATGTTGGCAGCGTTCGTGTAATGTTAGTATGTGTTTTGCAGACAGACGCCGTTAAGTGTGTGCTTGTGGAAAAGGCTGAAGTGCGGCTGTAATGAATGGCATCAAGCAGTATAAAGTGAGACAGAGAAAGGGTAGGCCTTGTCTTGGGAGATTTTCTGCTCCTGTAGCACAGAGAGCGTGATGTCAGCGGTGGCAGTACTGTTGTAATTGACTTGGTAGGGGTGATGGCGTCATTTTATGCCCTGCTGTAGCCTCCTGCTCCAATAGCGAAGGGGAGACGGATCTTTGGCCGACGCGACCGTGGCTCCCTTGGCCGGGATCGAGCACCGCCGAGCCGGACGATTCATCCCGGGAAACATGGAGGCTGTGGCCGAAGAGCTGCGGGCCGGCTCTCGGGTACCTGTCACTATCGATCAAATAGTTAACGACACGCTGGTGGTGACGCTGACCTACCGAGAAAGGAGCTACACGGGGATATTACTCGATTGCAACAAAAAGTGAGCGTTATTTCTTTCACCGCTTTTCTTTATTTTCGTCTGAAAATAATTTGCTAAATTCAGCTAACGGCTAACTTACCTCTGATGCTAAGTCAAAGCTAGCTGCTAGCAGACTAGGCCTTCATACAAAAGACTTGCAGGTTATTGTAGCTGACAAGGTAGCCTCCCGGCTAATGTTTAAGTGAGGTCATTTTTGCCTATAATAAGATGGTGAAATGTGTTACTATACGATGGAGGAAAACTATGCAAAGGTGGTAGCCTAGTCTGCAGAGACTGTTAGTGACAGCTCTTTGACAATAGCTACTGTCAGTGGGTTTATCTATAGCTTATTGTTAGCCTAATCAAGTACAGAGCAGCTAAAGCGTATTCAGCAAAGACACAGGCCTGGGCCAGTTATGTAGTCTCAAGTATTTTTACACAAATGTGGATGTGGATTTCTAGAGTATTGCTTTAATGCAGTAGCCTGAAAGCTCCTGAGAGACAGCCATATTACAACCTGTCACTTCTGACCTGTAGAAACAATAGAAAATGATATTAATGGGATTTGATTAATCACAGCTGTGACCCCCTTTATTAAGATCAAGTTTGGATCAGCTCTGCTGCCCATTTTAAACTCTGTATGACCAAAAAAGGGGCCCCTTGACAGAAAGCAGAGCTTGTTAAAATGAGAGAGCCACATAAGTATTATTTGACATGTCAGTGTCCTGTCTTATCAGGCCCTGTTGTTGTGTCACATGTATAAGCCTTGTGTTGCTCCTGGTGCTGTGCACCTTAAAAGCCACTGGCTTTAGACTATTTATAGACTAGCCGAATCAGAACCTGACCAGCTTTTACCCTTAGTATGCTAAGATGGTTTTTCATGCAAGAGCTCAAGCTGTACTGAAAATAACCCACCCAAATGGGAACAGGCCAGCCTTGGAATAACTTGAAATAGGCCTATATTTGAGACTGACAGAATTTGACTAATTCTTTTCAGCTCACGGTGATACTCTTCCTGCCATTGTCTCGGATATTTTTTTTTTAAATGTTGTTTTCTGTTCCTATCTTTCTGGCAGATCTCCACCATCTAGTTGCACTGTACACAACATTGAAAGGCAACAGTGTGGGGAATCATGGCTAGTCATATTCAGCGTCCTTGTACTGCATTTAGCTCGCGCTATCTATTCCCTGTTACTGCTTGTGCCATGTCAATCAAAGACTTATTAATCAACTATAGGGGCATGTATTTTACATGGGAGCATATATGTTTATAGTCAAGAGGAACAAGCCTCACCAAGAGACTATTATTCGGAGATGCCTGCCAGCTACTTCTCCTGGGGAGGAAAGTAGGCTCCCCAAATGTGCACTAATTAATAATCCCACCACACATAAGCCCCAAGTAGACACGGATGCAAAAACAAACAGAAATCTCCTGGCTCCTTCCCTACCTCTCTGAATCCCGAGTGATTCATGGGATTGTTTTTGTTCAGTCAGATGTTGGGGAGGAAGGGGGGTGGTCTCGGGCATCCTGTAGTCTCTTTGTCTGTTGTCTCCTCACTAAGGCAGCACAGCCATGTTACTGTTGCCTGCCAGCCACCTCTCAAAGACTTCTTGGCAGTTGGGCCCTCACTGGACATGTTTGGTTATCTATCTATATATAAAAAAGAGCCCATTAAAATCACTCTGAAAAATTCAGTAACACTATTGCTTCACTTCTGTGGCCTGAGGCTGAGGCACAAAACTGCCTGGCTGCTTCCACAACAAGCCCCAACCCCCACATGCCAAGAACTTTTATCACACAGGTGACAGGAGAGTGGCATCAATGCATCCAGTCAAAGTGAAACAAAACTGGTAGAATAATGTCACTTTTTGAATGACAAACAGCTTTAGCTGCTCTTATATTTTACTGTTGTGTTGTCCTGGTTGGCTCTGGTTATCTCGCATGTTGAAATCCAAGCATGGTATTACAGTATTGTTCTCTTATGGGGAGAATTGCTAAAGTGAAAAATCTCATAATGTGTAACATGAAAGTTTTTAACTTGTGTTAATTGAAAAAGCTTAACAAGATTCATTTATTGTTTGTTTCTTCTCATTTATTTTAGGACTGGGCTATTTTGTCTACCAGATTTTACAACAAAACTCGGGGACTGCCAAGTATCTAAACCTGCTTCTGAAATCCCAGAAGTTGTGAGTGAGGAGCCAGTTTCCAAATCTCCCAGCCAGGCTTCACACAGACCAAAGGATGAAAACACTCTCCCTGAAAGCACCATACCTACTGCTCCTCCAACCTGCCCTGTACCTACACCAGTGCCAGCTGGACAGACTCCTTATCCTCCTTATTTTGAAGGAGCCCCCTTCCCCCAGCCCTTATGGGTGCGTCACACCTATAACCAGTGGGTACCTCAACCCCCTCCGCGACCAATCAAGAGAAAGAAGAGGCGGACGCGAGAGCCTGGCCGTATGACCATAAGCACTATTCGCCTGCGGCCTCGGCAGGTGCTGTGTGAAAAGTGCAAGAACACATTGAATAGTGATGAGGACAGCAAAGATGGCATGAGCAACACCAAGACTTCTAGAAAAGAAAATTCACTACAGAGTGACGACGATGGCTATGATAAGGATACCCCTTCTAAGTTGTCTCGAAAAGAGGACGTAGTTGCAACCAAGGACACTAAAAGACGGGAAAATGGCACCAGCCTTGACAGTAAGCGTCTCAGAAAGGACAAGAGGTTTGAATCTGATGGGGACAAGTACATTGGAGCTAATGTTATCCCCCACAGTCCTGTCATAAAGATCTCCTACAGCACTCCACAGGGCAAGGGGGAGGTTATGAAGATCCCGTCACGAGTCCACGGTTCAGTCAAGCCATTCTGCCCCAAACAACTGGTGCAGAATGGTATGGGAGAGAACGGCAAAGCACCTTCTGATCCCACCAAGGAACAACGGCACATTCTAGATGCCACAAGGTCCGGCCTTACAGTTTCCATTCCCAAACTCAAACTAACAAGGCCTTTTGCAAATGTAGGTCAGGACTCTCCTTCTCCAAAAATCCGCTTTAGACCTCCTCAGAGAGACAGCGAGGAGAGTGTGGGCGAGTATGAGGCAGAACTCGTTGAAGACTCCAGGAGACGGAGCCCTAGGGGGCCTGGGCCATGCCTCCCCCACTCTGAAGACTCAGGAGAAGGCAAAAACTCTCTGGAGTTGTGGTCAGGGAGTTCAGGTGAGGAGGCAGAGCGTAGCCACAGTGACCTTACACTCCTCATTAATTTCCGTAAGCGTAAAGCAGATTCTTCTAGCCTGTCAGTGTGCAGTAGCGATAGTCTAGACGAGTCTAAGTCATTCAGCTCAGACGGCACTTCACCTGAGCTGTGCGATCTGGCACCCGGTGAAGACCTCTCTGTAACCTCGTCTTCTGTACCTTCGCGCGATGACTGCAAGACAGTGCCGCCCCTCACAGTGCGACTTCACACTCGCAGCATGACTAAGTGTGTGACCGAAGAGGGTCACGCCATAGCGGTGGGTGACATTGTGTGGGGGAAAATCCACGGCTTCCCCTGGTGGCCCGCGCGCGTCCTCAGCATCAACGGCACCCGCAAACAGGAAATGGCCAGCTGCGAGACCCAATGGCCCCAAGCCAAGGTGGCGTGGTTCGGTTCACCCACAACCTCACAGCTCTCTGTTTCCAAACTGTCACCTTTCAAAGAGCTCTTCAGGTCTCGCTTCAACCGAAAGAAGAAAGGGATGTACCGGAGAGCCATCTTGGAGGCAGCCAAGGCCGTGGGGCACATGGGCCCAGAGATTACATCGCTGCTTTCTCACTGCGACACATAGGTTAGTTCGTAGCTTTTGCATATGGCTGTATCACATCTGTTTACCAATATTATTTTTGATCACCTGCATTATTCAGATGACGTCTGTATGACGGAGAGAACCATTTAACTGAACCTAAGAGGACAATAAGAAATCTTATCTAAAATATAAGCAGCCAGTTAGTGTCAGCTTGTGTGTCTTTGTGTGGGTCTTTAAAAATACTCAGTCTTGTCATCAATGTCCAGGCTTGTACTTTTATGCACTGTGATTGATCATGAGAAACCATTCTGACTCAGTAAGAGAACAGGTTGGAAAATTTTCAGCACAGGGCTGGTACAGATGAGTAAGAGCTGCCACAGAGTGTAGATGTTAGTAATGTAAACAGAATGAAACTTCAGTAGATGTAAGAGCTGCAATGATAAGTTAGTGGGCAACAGGTTTCATAGTTGATTGAAGTCATTTATTAGTTAAAGGCAGCAAACTCCAGCTTTTCAAATATGAACATTTTCTTTTTTATAAACAGTGAATACATTTGCATTGTTTGCAAAGATCTACTTAAATATCATGCAAATAAGTCCCAATACACACAGAAAGAAAATAACAATTTGTTAAAGCCCGAAACAAATGTAAATGTCAGTGTTAACTGATCAGAATCAATGATGACGCAAGCTGCACTTTTAAGTTTTTCATTCACATACCAGGTTGAAGTCATTGCTTGTGAATACCCGTCTAATGACAAACTGAAATGTTTGTATAACAGTCTGGTTCAACTTAACTGAATTAAAAATGTGTGTACTATTATGAGTATTTTGAACATTCTAAAGTTATGCAGCCCCTTCAGCAATTAAGAAATTTAAAAATGGATGCAGACAACACAGGCGGGCTGAAAAAAGCAATTAAATTTATTATATTATTGCTAAAAAGTTGTTCTTGCAGTTTATATAAGATATTGATAAAATACTGCCCCGCAGAATGTCATGATGTTATGCTGTATCGTTTTTAGTGTCCTTGTAGCATAGGGGTTTACACATTCACCTTTCAAGTGAAATGTCCCTGGTTCAATTCCAGGTTGGAACACAAGTGCCTCTCACCATGGAGGGTTGTTAGGAAGGGCATCTGGCGTAAAGATCTCTGCCAAATTACCAATGCGGATTAATCAGCTGTGGCGAACCCTTGGAGAATACAAGGGAGCAGCTGAAGGTACATTCTGTACATGTTTTCGTTTATCAGGCGATGACGGCAAACTGTCCTTTAGCTGCTAGGAGTGTGGGGAAAAGAGTCGTGTCAAACAATAAGAATGTACAGCTGAAACTTAAAGACAAAGCACTGTGATAAAGTCATTTCAGCATTCAGACATTCAGCAGATCTATTACATTTTCACTCATCCTTCTCAGGCTGTTCTCCAGCTCTGCCCATAAATTTATGTGAAATACTTTACATAATTTGATCATGTTAAACCTTAAGGCAAATGAAAAGCTAAGTGGAGACAATTCAACACCACTCACTCCTGTACCAATCCTGTGCTTTGAGTTGCGCAGTGCCAGCCCAGCCTACATTCATGTCCTGAAACAAGTGCTGTGTTAAAGGCAGCAGAGCAAACATTAACACCAGCTTTAATGAAGGCACAGGCTGTACTGCTGCCTGTCAACAGGAATGGCTTGTTAAAACAACTAATTTCAGAAAGTGACTTGCACCAAACGGACTGTACCGCTTTAATGAAAGCAGTTATAGTGCATAACCATGAGGTTTTAGGGTTGTTTTCACCTTGTTTTCTGAGTGCATTGACCCGGCTTGGGTAGCCAAGCAGCAGGTTTCTCAGCACACACTCAAATGTTAAATATTGTCTGAGCGATGGAAGGGGCAGACGGGCCCTTCTGTTTATTCTGTTATGGGCTGAGCACCCAGGAGGGACTTGGTTATAGCAGAGAATAAACAGTAAGGGGTTAAGATGAGCCTATATTTGGTTCTTTTTCCAGACCTCATAAAGGAAGCGTTTTTCTTGCACCGTCAGCTGCACAGAGGTTTGGAAAGTAGCTGACATTCTCCTGACAGTGTCCCATATCCTTCAGATGACTAACGTAACATGTTGAGCACCACATCACACCACTCCCACTCCTGATTCTCGTACACTCAGTTAAAAATTGCCCACACCGGATGCATGACCTGCTTTGTTTGCTCATTGTCTTTACTTTTTCTCTTTTGCAGAGCCTGAGGACTAAAGAGAGAGGTCTCCGAGGTTTTTCTGAATTCTCAGACTCTGTCATCAAGACCCAGGAGGGAGTACGTGCGGTTGCCACGGCTACTATTTATACGCCTTTTTTTTTTTTTTTTTTTTTTTTTTCTCCCCCGTTTTTTCACAAGGCTGGTGGAAAATGGCCGCCAAGGTGGAGTGTTGTTGAGACAGGATAAGGGAGCAAAAAATTGAAAGGCCAGAAATCTCACAGTCTATGAACTATAAACAAATTCCCCCTCTTCCTTTTTTTTTTTAATTTTTTTTTTTTAAAAAAGATTTAATCATGTTTCAGTAGAGCCGAATAACAACACTACAAGGACCTGAATGTATTTATTGTCTGTAATGTTTTATTATGATCCAGTAAGTTCACCTTTCTACTACAGTCTCGCAAAAACCTTCTAATCTGCTGCTGTCATCGCGGGCCTTGCCGCTGATGTTGCCGGCCTCGAGGTCCGACTCTTCCAGCCAGAAGGAGCTGGCATCCCCCTCCTCTTCCTTTCCATCCCTCGGACATGAGACCTTTCACCAGAGTGGAAAAAGTCTTACTCTGTATCCTCTTTCCTCAGAAAATGTGAACAGCTCCATCCAGAGACAGTAGTGACTGTTTCCAGCTAGTGATCAGTGTTCCATCCCCGTAGCCTTCCGCGACATTAGTTGGATTTGTGGATGTATTTATACTGAACTCTGTTCCTCTTCAGAATCATGTCGTGTCTCTCTTCCATTTCATTTTCTAACTTTAGGAGTGTCATGTCGGCGTACTCTACCCCTCCCGATGGTTCATTTTTCCTGAGACCCATTATTAATTATTTAAAGCGTCACGTTTAAGAAAAAAAGCACTTTATCTGTACCTTGGTGGCCTGCTGTATGCTCACTGTCTGAAACACTATTGCGAGATACAGCCCT
Source organism: Etroplus canarensis (assembly GCA_015106775.1). Classification (NCBI taxonomy): domain Eukaryota; kingdom Metazoa; phylum Chordata; class Actinopteri; order Cichliformes; family Cichlidae; genus Etroplus; species Etroplus canarensis. Next base: position 12,781 of record VUQH01068000.1, read on the forward strand.
GTTAGGCTGCAGGGGAATTCAAAAGTCTTTGTGGTTGACTATCCATGGCCTTGGAAATACAAATTTTTTTTTTTTTTTTTTTTTTTTTTTTTTTAATTTTGTTTTATCGTACAGTTTCGGGGACTCCAGACACAGATGGTTGTGTACACTGTATTCTCGCATTTTGACTTGGGTGCGTTTCTCTCACGCTAGGAAAATCCACGTTTTAACATTTCCACTGGACGAACATGGGCGAACAAATGTGTCAAAGTCCCCTATGCATTATCAGTTAAAGCTTTATGAGTGACTTTGGGAGAAGAAAATAACATGCTGTAAGAATACTGTGAATTCAACTGCTGAGTGTGCTGAGGGGAAAAAATGCCTGCTTGCTACTAGTTGGAGAGTTGAGTTATATTGGGACATCAGGCAAAAGCAGACTGCCCCCCTGACCTTTAGTGACCTTTCTGTTGAAAGCACCACTGTTGGATTTTAGGGGAAGGGGGGCTGGAAGGCAGCAGACCAGTCGGTGTTTAAAAACTTCAGGTTGCTCACAGTCATGATCAGCGGAGCAGCCAGTCTGATTTCTGCCTGCCTGGAAACGCTCGGTTTTAGTCGCTGTCACTAAGTGAAGCGTTTTGTTAAAGGGGAGCAGTTGATGCACTCTTTCTATTTTGATAATCTGCAGTTTGACTGTTTGCTGTCAAGTGCAGTGCAGCCAGATCCCAGGCAGCCTTACACTATGAGCAGTGCAAGAGTCTATATGTACGTATGCCTGAGAGGGGAAATGGTTGACAGGATTTTTTCCCGTGTATGAGCAACGTGGCTGTCTACTGTTGCCCACATTGGTCAATAATATTGGCTACTTTCTTTTTTTTTTTTGTTTTTTTTTTTTCATGTTTGTTA
>VUQH01068001.1:1182-16364 GCA_015106775.1 Etroplus canarensis
CACAATTTTATATATATATATATATATATATGTGTGTGTATATATATATATGTATATTTGCTTTAGTGACTTTTTTGGAAACTCACCACATTACAGTTAATAAAGAATAATGTTTTTATAAAACTCAGAATGAGAGGTCTATTTTTCCTAATTACTAATTATTATTACCTTCCACAAGAATTTAATTGCATGCCATAAATACTGACTCCTTATGTTACCAACTAACATTATTTTTATGACTTGCTTTTTTTTCTAACCCTACTGTATGGATTTTGTAAATTCATGTTTTATTAGCCCTATAAATTATTTTATAACATACATCTTCTCTAAACATCAATTCCACCCCCGCTAACCCTGCTGTAACATGTTTTGTAAGGATCTCAACATGCAGTTTTGAAGTCTGTGCAGTAGTGATTTGGGGCGGAGTCACAATATTTATCTCCTGACCACACACTCTGTGGGAGGTGACATAGACCACGCCCCCGAACAGACGTATGTCAGATTGCCAGTCAGAGCTGCCAGTCATGAGGTTACACCCTCATTTTACATTATTAATTTAAATTATTAAATTATTAATTCAAAACAAACTTATGAGAAAGATGACCTTTGAGCCCAAATCAGCCTAAATGTTTTAGTACCTTCAGCTGCTCCTTTGTATTTTCCATAACAGGACACCAGAGCAGGTTAATCTGCATTGGCAATTTGGCAGAGATTTTATGCCGGATGCCCTTCCTGACGAATCCTTCTGTGGTGAAAGGGACTTGAGTCCCCATCTGGAAACAACATCTGCAAGACAAATGTGTAAACCACTGCACTACAGGGGCTCCAAACCAGCATCACAACAACTATTTAAAAATGGCACAAACCATCTTTAGGAAAAATGTATCTGAAGAGAGCTTTTTCATTGTATTTTGACCTCCTCCCAACCACTAACATGGATTTGATCTATACTATAGCCAGACAGCAGGGGGCAGTAGAGAGTTTTTTCCTTCACTTTTGGGGAGCCAACAGTTCAACTTCATTTCTACAGTTGTCATTCTCAGCTCATTTTATTGTTGAGCATTTTAAATTTCGAGCAAAATTTGGAAATGTGGAACCACAACAGCTGCTGCGCACAACTTCCCATTCTTTTAAATGAACGTCATTCCCATTTTGGTAAAGAAATAAAAGAAGTGGAGGTGATGGCTGGAGGAATGGAGTTCTGGGTATCTCGGCTTGTGATCTAGACCCAGAGAAGGATGGGCCATGCAAGATCAGCTGAATCTGGAAGAAGTTCTCAGTGGTCCCCCTCAAACATAGTGCTCATGCTCAGTTAGAAGAGAAAAACACTACATATCTACCAGACCATTCACCATTCCCTTTAAACTGTGAGAGTTACATTCTCCCAAAGAACATAAAGCTGGACTGAAATTTGGAACTTTTGAATTCCCATTATTTTTTGCAACATTAAATATTTATTTTGTGAATCATAAAACAGATAAAACACACAGGGTACTTGTTTCTCACGCTGTAGCGTGACGTGAGATTAGTGCAGCTTGACGATTAAAATTATGTTCTATGATATTATTGCTCTAATTTGGTTTATTGCAAAACAAATGAGCCCATGTTATGACCCTGTCACACCCTGATGATTTAACCAGTGTATGCCAACGTATTAAAATTTCTCTAAAACGCATCATAGATGTATACATAACATATTAGTAACTTATATAGAACATGTCAATAACTTATAGATAACTTATACCAAAGAATGCTCAGCATGTTGCATAGCATGTTGTAACCTATTCACAGTATCAACATCACTGTCATGCCAAAGAAAAACTCAAAGAACGCTGCCAAGATGTCTCCTGGACGTGGACGCATGGAGGCTCCATCATCACCCTCACGCTCACCCTGTGATGGAGATGCTGCAGGTTCCAGCACCTCTCGGGCATCGTCAGTGTCAACGATTTCATAACCTACCTACAACTTATGCTCTCTGTGTGTGGAACATATGAGCCCTACGCTGGCATACGTCGGTGACCCCGCCACCACATATACCAGCGTGCTTCAGTGTGCTCTTAACTTACCAATAACTCATTTCACATACACCAGATTATTTGCCAAATTTTTCATATGTCAGCAAACGGTGGTTAAAAGGTGTGACAGGGGCCATGAAATTGATTTTGTTGGTGTTTTGCAATAGAGTGCGACCGTCTTTATCAGCTCGTAACATTTCATGTGGCTGTCTGATGTACTTAAGGAGTTATGAAGGCTCAAAAATGCAGGAAAAAAGCTGAATTAAAGTGTCAAATTTCAACCCATCCAAAAACAGCCGTAGTACCAAAACTGTACTTATACACATTTCTTATTTTAATATCAAAATAAGTAAAAAATCTTTTTTAAATCTCAGTAAGAACTGTTGCATGACAGGGCACACCCCCTCTCAGTTTTTTAGACCTCCCAAACCCTCTCAGGGGCTCCTCTGGTTGCAAAAGGAAGTGCAGTGTTGGCTACCTTGTCCTAAGATCTCACGAAACACTTTTTAAAAAGTTTTAGGTCTAAATGACTAGTTTCAAGTCTTATTAAATATAAGTGTTCATTGTATAAAGTCCTCATTACAGCCAAAAAAGATAAAGCAACAGTCAAGAGTGGGACTGGCCTGTGACTAACATGCCCTGTCCATCAGTTTCTCAGTCAGATTCGTCCCTCGCTTGAGAATTTCAATGAAGGGAAACGTTCCCTAAGCGGTTTCTCAGCAAGAGCACTCCTCTAGTCCTCCATCCTGTCAGGATCCAGTGGATCTGAATGTAAGCAACGGTCTTCTTTCTCTGAGTTTACTTTAAAAAATCTTTCGTGTGGTTTTTAGGAGGAAAGGTTGTAAGAACACTTACATGATCACCACCAGGAAAGACCCCTTTACCCTTTCTCAATAAAGATAAGATGGTTAATCTTTGCTATGTGTGATCACTTGGTTTTTATTTACATCTTTGGCTCCTCCCAGTAGAGTATGGATGTGTGCAACTCTCTGTGTGTTTGGTGGTAAAACAGTTGAATCTGCTGATTGGATCAAATTGCTGCCTTTGGATTGAGCCATGGGACGGCCTCTTAAACCCCAGCTGTCATCTGCCTGACCCCTCGCCCAACACTGAGTCAGCAGTTAGGTAACAGTCTGAATAGGGAGTTTTGTGTGTAAGTAAAGTAAGTGGGGCTTGAGCAGACTGGCATCAGTGCTGTTAGCTGTACACCAACAGTAAATAGTCTTAGTAAATAGTTCTGTACATCTGAGCATACACTGTAAATCTGGGTACTTTGTGACAGTTTAGAAGGAATAAAAAGATCATTTTTGGTCAACATCTTTTTCTCATGTTTTTGGTTAGGAACTGTGGTCAGAGAACTGTCGCTGGTTTTTATTTTACTTTCATTAATAAAAAACAGGAGCCTGTGCTATGAAGCAGGATTTGGATTTATCCAGGTAACTTTGGGGTTAATTCTGGGTTCTCAGTACTACATCTCCATGGTAGCTTATTGTGTAGACCTAACCTGCTCTGGAGCTGGTTTAGTTCCAGATTAGAGATCACCAGATATGAAATTCCCTGCCTACCGACCAATCAATTCTCTGGAAAATAGTGTGACCAATCCTGGAAGATCCTTCAGACTTAACTTTCTAAACCTTCTAAAATGTTCTCAATAATTTCTAGTCTTTGAACATCAGTAATAAATACAGATTCTGAGATAAACTTCATTCATTGATTTGATTTTTTCATGTGGCTGCAAACACTTCATTTTTTGATTGTATTCTAAATCAAATTAGTGTGAAGAGCAAACCTACATTTGAATTGTGTTTGTTCTTTTTTGCTCTGGGGCTGCAGCTGAAAAAATTAAAAACTGAATCCATGGGATAACAAAAAGATACTCTGTTGGCTCAACCAGCACTCTGAAACATTCTTAAAAGAAGAAATGACCTGAAACACCAAAAGACCTGAAAGACCACAGAAGACAACTAAACTGGATGATCACAGAATTATATGCTTGGTTAAGAAAAACCCTTAGCAAGCATATCACATCATCTGTCAAACATGGTGGAGACAGCAAAATGGCATGGGCATGTATGTCTGCAATCGGAGCAGGACATTAGTGTTTATTGACGATATGACTGCTGATAGAAGCAGCAGGATGAATTCTGACGGCTATACTTCTCTGTGCCTGCATGGGTTTCCTCTGGGTCCTCCAGGCTCCTCCCACAGTCCAAAGACATGCATGTTAGGTCACATAGTAATTTTAAATTGGTCAGAGTTCTTTATGTGTAGAGAATAATGTACAGTATGAATGTCTGATTAAAAGTGCTTTGAGTGCTCAGCAAAGTTAGAAAAGCAAGCTTCCTGTCATGTCTTTAAGGCGTCTTCAGGAATAGATCTCCAGGCTTCTTGAAGGACATTCCAAAGCTCTTCTTTGTTCTGTTCTCTGTCAACATGATCCCACACTGCTTCAATAAGGTTGAGGTCTGGGCTCTGGGGAGGCCAGTCCAGGACTGATAGTGTTCCATTGTGTGTTTTTCTATCCAGGTAGGCTTTTACTTCATTGGCAGTGTGTTTGGGATCATTGTCCTGCTGAAACATGAAGCTGCTGCCAATCACACTCTTTCCAGATGGTTTTACATGGTGGTGTTAAATATTGTTTGTCTCTGCTCAGACTTTTACATCGTTGAAGATGGCTTGAATTCAGCGAGCTTACTACCCTCTTACATTCATAACACAGTTTCTCTAGTTTTAGAAGTAATGCATAGTTAGAGTACCATTCTTAGAATTTGTCCACAAAACACATTTAGACTCAAAGGTTAAATGCCCTGATCCGTCCAAGTCCTGTGAGGATAGAGCTGGTCCACTCTTCCATGATGAGGGTGGGATCCACATTGCTCCTGCTGAAGCTTACATCTGATAATCAGTCAGACCTTCCTTTCCAGCACCTTTTTCCACGGAGGCTGAAATGAGTAATACCTTGATACCTGGAGCACACCATCCACTCCCCCTCACTGAAGATGGAATCCACCACTCCTACCACTTAACAGGGACTGTTCCAGACCTCCACACAATCCTGAAAAGGTTTGTCAGCCAGGACAGCCAAGAACAGAGACTTTAACATTTCTGAGTGAATCTCCGAACCCGCTGCATTGCCTGTGTAGAGTTTTTTAAACTACACTAGCATCCTCTGCCACAGCTATATGCAATGCTTGCCCTAAGTCCTCAGACTCCGCCTCCTCCTTTGAGGACATGTGGGTCAAGTTCAGGATCCTCTCAAAGGTTTCCTTAAACCTCAAAAAAATATCCCCAGAGTCAGCAGTTCTTGGAATGTCCTTGAGCAAGACGCTGAACCCCAAAGTGCTCCTGATGCGTCCATCAGAGTGTGAATGGTAAATGGTACTTATATAGCACTTTTCTACTACAAGCCTCATTCACCCATTCACACACACACACACACATCACTTTACTGTATGCCTTAAGCACATTTAACTCTAAAACACACATTCACACTCCAATGGATGCATCCGGAGAAATTTGGGGTTCAGTGTCTTGCCCAACGACACTTCAGCATGTAGACTGGAGAAGTCAGGGATCAAACCACCAACCTTTGTGTTGAAAGATGACCTGCATGTGCGTATGATAGTTAAAGGCGTAGAACAAAGGGCTGTGTGACTGTGTGACTGTGTGGGCGTGTAGTAAAAACGCTCTGAGTAGAAAAGTGCTGTGTAAGCACCAGGCCATTCCATCTCTGCATTTAATTCTATTAGACCCAGGTGGTTGTGGCTTCTGAAAAATGGGGTCATATTTCATTAATGTTAAAATAAAACAGTAATTTCCCTCAACTGCTGGTTGTCCCATACCTGATGAACAAATGGAGATTACCTCTATAACATTCTTAAGAAAAAGCCACGAAGAGTTTATATTGTATGTACCTACAAGATGAATCAAAAAGGATAAATAAACCTGAGATCGTAAAAGAATGCACATTACTTAATGCAGGATATCCATGAAACATGCACGGGTATGAGTGCGCACCGTGCACAGCAGGTCGGAGGGCGGCTGATAGGAGCCGGTGAAGAGTGTGTCACCTCTCACCACGGTGATGCAGTAGCTCGACCAGATGAGGTCTATCTGGCAGATTGGTTGGAGAAGTACCAACCTATGAACTGGATATTTACTTGCTTTGAGGAGAAATCACAGAGGGCATGCTCTGTGAGTATCAGTGTGAGGTTACAACCTAAAAAGCTGTCTAAACTGTAAAACACATTCCTGGTGTGTCTGTGAATTTCAGCAGAAGAAAACTGAATGGTTTATTAGGAGAGGATGAGGGTTGCAGAGCGTAAGGATGCGTTGGAAAGTTTTTAGAAATGCATCTCTGACACTTAAAAACCACACAGAAGAGATTCTTTTTTGAAGAAATCTTTTCCTATTAATAAATTCTGCCAAAGGGGAGCGTTGCTTCAGATGAGACAGTGGACCCCACAAGGAAGAATGTATTGCACTGCCTTGTTGTGAACTCAGCTTTGGGGTGAACAACCTTTTTAAATTAAATTCTTTTCAGTCCTATATGAGCTGGTTTAAAGTAACACTAAAGAATTAAAAAATAAATCAACACAAAACAACCCTTGAACACAGCGCAGTCAGGGCTCTCTGCTGTGATGAGGTGTGTATAGCCTAGATGCAGATGTGGCTGTCACACCTGTGTCTTTCAGGAGCTTCTGAAGAGATGTGAGCTGCTAAGCCTGTCAGGATAGAAGTTTAATTTAACATTTCTCACTACAGTCAGCGAGAAGAGTTAATCATTTCATGTTTTAGTTCCAAAAATAAAAATCCTCCATGTTTGTGACTGTGGCAGTGAATTTCATTTCAGAACTTTTTTAGTTCATTATTTGTTTTTCCTCATGAATTTTAAAGCTTTGTCATTGCATTTAAATTTATTCAAACCATTCTTTTACCAGATTTTAGGATGAATAAGTTCTTAAAACTTGTGAAAAGCCTAGCAACAGTGGAAACTGAAGCTTCGTGGAGGACTTGCTGCAGACTAGATGCAGTTGGTTCAGAAACACATCACTGATGATTTGAAGATCCAGTCCATGGTGGGTCAGGATGCAGCACAGAGCTCAGCTGTTCACACAACTTGTAGGTAAGAAAATTCATTCTTATATTTTTGAAAAGAAACTGTGAAAATCAAAGGATGGAAATCTGAGTGCTGCAGATTCTAAACTTAAAATGATGAGAAATTAAATGAAGTTAAAAATGAGAGCTGCAGCTCCACAGAGCAGCAGGCACCACTATTTCCAAACTGAAAGAAGTTTTAAAAATTAAGTTGTTTGAAGATAAAGGAGTGTAAAACCCAGCCTCAGGGGCCCACAAGCCGGTGTACTCCCAGTGCCGGTCCCAAGCCCGGGTAAATGGGGAGGGTTGTGTCAGGAAGGGCATCTGGTGTGAAATCTTTGCCAAATCAAATATGCGGATTGATAACACGACTTCCATACCGGATCAATCGCGGCTCGGGTTAACAACGACCGCCTCCGGTGTCGTTAGCCAACAGGGTGGAAACTATGCTACTGTTGGCTGAAGACCAAGGAGGGGGAGAGGGGGAAGGAGTGTTAGGAGGCAGAGAGAGAGAAGGAAAGGTAGGAGGGTGGAGGTGTGTATGTGGTCTTTAGCATCTCAGGGTGAAATTCATCAAAGAGCAAATAGTTCCCAAATAGTTCTGTTGTTTAAAGAAACCCTGACGCAACAGTGTCCTCCATCATTCTGACAACGTGCTTTACCACCAGCATCCACCAGGGAGTACTTTACACCAAGACAGGCTCCTGACGTCTCCTCAACATTGGAGGCTTTCAGCTCACCAACTGCAGCTCCATGTCCCCAGCCTGAACTGGGATGCACAATAATTCTTTCTTACTTCCTATTTTCTATTTTCCATATGGAGATGGCATATGAAGGTTTAAAAAAATTAAGTAGCTTTGCTAAGACATTTATATATAATATGAATTCTATCAGTTACTGAAACAGATGGAGGCATCCTAACGCCTGACTAGGTAAATGTTTTCATCACTGATTCATAATTAGCACAATTTGTGTCACTATGTGCATACATTTTTCTACCTCATTAAAATATAATACATTAGAAGATGGGTTCCATCTTTCATTTTCAGTGAGGAGCAATATTGCTGACTTTGTTTTACTCACTCGTTATCCTGAAGACATGCAGAGGGTTGGTGTGAGGGAAGAGGATGCAGGGTGAGGGTGAGATGGAGGCAGATGATCCACTGTGATGACCTCTAACGGGAGCAGCTGAAAGAAGAATGAAATTTTAGTGGAATATCTGTTTAAGGGCCTTGAATACCTCCTACCAAAATATACTTAGTTTGGAGATAACCAGAAAGTGGTAACCGTTCATATCCTAAACTAACTAGTCATTCTGGTGACCACTGTGTGTTAGAAGATGTGTTCCTGTACATATAGTTAGGTCATAAGTTCTTGGACAATGACACTGAAAGTCTGCACTTCAGTCACATCTTGATTATCTGAAGTAAAATCCATAAATCCATCATGATGCCGGCTGGACCATATTTTACTTATTTAATTTTGTGTCAGGCTTGTGGACACAAAGAGAGACAAACATCTCATTCTAAGCTTTCCTTCACTTTCCTCCTTTTCCTGATCTTTTTCCACCTTCTTATTCTGCACATGCTCACAGTGGTGTGTGTGTGTGTGCGTGTGTGTGTGTGTGTGTGTGCATCTCTTGCAGCAGTGTTAATTATCAGTGGCCAGATGGATGTAGTGACGGCATGTTACAGTACCCTCTACAATGCCACTCCCACTGTTATTCAGCGTGTTCTCAAACACACTCGGGGTTATGTAACCCAAACACAGTGCAGTGCAGATGTGCCCTCAGTAACAGTTATATCTACTTTGGGGTAAAAAATTAAATACTCTTTTATCTGTCTGTGGAAGATTAGATTGCACAACTCATTTGATATCTTTAACATTTCAGTTCCATTTCTATCCATCCTTTAACACCAGTGCCTTTTTTTTGCTACATCGGTGAAACCTCAAAGGGTGACAGCAAACAACACAAAGATAAACGTGTAAATAGATCTCTGCAGCACAACTCTTTCTCACCTTTCCAAAAATAATATGTGCAGTCGCCAATGAAGACGCTCACTTTTAGAGCGAGAGAAAGAGAGGAATGGAGCACTGCTGGTTCACTTTTCTGAATTTCTCTCTAGTCTTAAACGCATTGCGGTAGTCTCTCTCTCTCTCTCTCTCTCTCCTGTATTCTGCTTGCTCAGCAGTTGGCACTGTTACACTGTTCAATAAGCATAAGTCAACCAGTGACCTTGACACTAGCTGAGACTGGTTCTAAGGCAGAAATTATTCTTGCCTTTTAATCACTAGTTATTAGAACAAGCAGCATTTACTGTACTTCACAAGTGGCTGATGAAAGCAGGATAAACGTGCAGCATGGTGGTGCAGTGGTTAGTACTGCTGCTGAACAGCAAGAACGTTCGAGGTTTAACAGATTAAAGGCATGAAAATTAAATACTTCATTCTAAACTGGTAGCAGATACAATGCATTAAGTGTATATGATATGCTCTTGTATATTTGGTTATTACTTATAGTCTAAAGGCCAAATTTACTCAGTTTTCAGCAGTGCAAAAGTCTTAGCATTTAAAAAAAGCTATAGTTAGCATTTACCAAAGACTGCTGAGTCACTTTTATGACCATTTTTATTGTGAAAAAAGTGACAAAATTTCCATAATCAGATACAACCCTGATTCCAAATTTGCAAACCTCAAACTGATATCTTATTCAAACAAATGAAAAACTAAACAGAAAGCATCAAGTGTTTAAAATGAGACGTTTCACTGTGTGCTGAAAAATACCAGCTCATCTTGAATCTGAGAACCGGACAGGTCCATGTTTCACTGTGTAGCGTCCCCTCCTCTTTTAACAACCGCCCATAAACATCTGGGAACTGAGGAGTCCAGCTGCTGGACCTCTGGGACAGCAATGTTGTCCTATTCTTGTCTGATATAGGATTCCAGTTGGGTCTCCTTTGCTGCTGAAAGGAAACTGCAGGCAGATCAGTCCAGCACCCAGGCTCTTCTGCTACGAGGCCATGCTGTTGGAATAACCGCTACAGTGAGCAGCCACACAAACTTTGATAAAAATCTTACAGCTGAGTCCTCTCCCATGGAAATTAAATTTGCCTTGGCCTTTGACATTTCTTATTCCTATCAGAGTGACTAATCTTACAAATACTGGTTCCAGTTACCCAGTCTGTGATGTTAAAGAGATTTTAATTCAGGACCTCCTGTGACCTTGTACCAGTTCTTCTACCCATTGTAAATATGCTCCTGTAATGGTAATGCACTTTGGAATGGATGGACAACCTGAAAATATAATGCTTCTGCAACAGAGACATAACAACTACTAAAGCAGAAAAGTGGATAATAAGAACTGAAACAATGAAAGGCAGAAACATGAATAAACGTAACAGAGGTGAAAGCACAAGAAGGGACTGAGTAACAGTAAGGTTATATCATGAGGCTCAAACCACACAGCACTTCTCACTAGAGGAGCACAAAATATACACAAATGCATTGAACTAAAATCCAAAGGAACTCATTTCTTATCTTTAGCTGTGCCCTTGTTTTTTCCCCAAGGGGTCACCACAGCAGAATAATCTGCACTGATGATTTGGCACAGGTTTTACACTGGATGCCCTTCCTGAGGCAATGCTTGATGGTGAGAGGAGCTTGCTTCCCCACCTGAAACAACAGTAAGCCTTTGTGTTGTCTGCTGGAAGTGTACTGCATCCCTGGAAAGCATCAGCAGGGGTCTGCTGTCTGGTGGTGTCTTCCAGTCTGTTGGCGAGTTCCTGGTCCCTTTCATGTGAAACGTCTGCAGGTGCTCGGCTGGTTGTGTTGCACGCCGCAGCCTGTCTGCCATCCCTCAGAGCGCTGGTTTCACACACATTTCCTAAACAGTTTTTATTTGCTCATTCAGCTACAGAGTTAAGTTGCTGTGGGGTCATGGCAGGCTGTAGTATGGAGTATAGATCTGTGACGTGTCTGATGTTACGTTATGGTCATGGTCCAGAACAAGCTACAGGCTGGAGCCTGGATTGGCCAGTGGATCAGTGCTGTATGGCTGGTGTCCAGTGAGTGAATGACATTGATATAGGATTGATTGGCCCTCATCCCTGGGAAAACAAATGCCAAAGAATTAATGATGATTAGAATCTAACAATAACCAAACTAAGAACCAAGAAACCACAAGAACCCTAAACTCAAACTATTGACTCTAAGTGTAGAATATCAAGAAGCCCAAAATACTGGCACAACATGGAAACAATAGATAGATACACTTTATTGATCCCAAGCTGGGAAATTGCAGTGTAACAGCAGCATTAAACACAGAGACAATAACAATACAATGAAAAAGTAGCCTAGATATATTAAAACAATATACAAATATACAGTACAATATACAGTACAATATACAGAATGATTAAATAAAATGTATAATAGTCAGATAAAATATATAATACTCAGCGCTGATTGTAAAAAAAGAAACTATAAGGCACAGTGAACAGATGTGTGTAAAAACCATAAGGCAGGCAGCAGGCAGGCGAGCAGAAATCAAAACTCAACCAGACCTTAAATTAAGACGAGAAACAATAATGAAGCCCAGGATAATACACAAACTAAACAAGGATACAACGCTATTAAGCAAACGCCCAGAGACCATGACATGATTAAAGTCATTTAAAGGAGGAACACGACTTGGTGTCATGCCTACCCTATTCTTGTGCATTTCTCTGAGTAGCTTTATTTTATCTCTGTGGCGTGCGTGCTTACATATTCATGTGTCAGTACTCAGCTAGCATAGTGCATTAAAATAAACAGGGCAGGCACAGGTTTAAGTTAAGGGCAGAAATTTCAGAGGACCCAGGGGTGAGGGGTCACCAGATCTCTGCCGCTGTCACCATCCAGCGACTTGCCTCTAGCAGTAGGGGGCCCTGTCTGCTGCAAGTATGAGACAAATCTGGATCAATAAAAAGTAAAGACTGTCACATCACTGATGGAAGAAAGCAGTACTCCCATAAGATGCTGTGAACTATAAGAAAACTAGGTCAAAAAAGCAGGTGAGAGAAATACTGTGGAAGCAGGAGTGAGCGCAGCTCTTGGATAGGGATGGATTCCAGCTTATGCTGCAGCCATGCAGATGACAATAATGCTACCTCAGCAAAAGGACAGCTATTTCTGCAGCTGGCCTTATTGCATGTGTATTTCTAGGAGTTTCCCCTTCAGAGCGCAACATTTTGTGAGGAGAGTATTTACACAAATGATACAAACGCGATTCACCAACACTGACTGGCTCTTTTTCATTTTATACATGTGAAGTGCGATCCTCTAAAGCTAAAAACAGATACATTAACAAGATTATGAGAACGTTCTATATTCTACTTTGTCACCTAGAGGGCGACAGATTAAAATAAAGAATGAGATGGAATATTTTTGTGTTTCTTTGAGTTGTGTAATAATTCTGCACACTAATAGTTGCCTAATAATTGTGCACACACAGATATTCTCGTACAAAAGCCAAAACCTCACTTTCTTCCTTAAATATTCAGCTTCGAGGTTTATTAACATTTGGATTGACGGAGCAGGTTTACTTACTAGAAGTCTGCACTTCCATCACATTTTGACTGTTTGTGCATCACCACATTAACTTTTAAATCAGAGGCAATGATTAAGTGTCTTCGGCTGCGTCTTTATGTTCTCCCCAAGGGGGCGCCACAGCTGATTAATCCACATTAGTAATTTGCCAGAGGTTTTACACCAGATGCCCTTCCTGATGCAACCCAATTGCAACCTAAAAACTGTATGTCTCTCTCTAAAATCCTATTATGTGCCCCAGATTCAGTGGTACCTTTATATGTAACTCACCCATGCTGTGGGCACTGATGCACCCCCAGATGCTACAGCTAACAGTTTCACAGTCTTTTGGACCATTTAAGATGAGGTCAGGCCCTGACGTAGCATTTTGCATTGTATTATAACTTTAACACTCTGCTTGCTTCTGGGACTATTAGTTCTAGTCCCCAGTGTAGCAGCAGAGCGCAGGTTTGGCATTCACAACAAAATTATTTCGGACATGGAAAGCTGTCCCCTCCGTGAATCGCCACCTTATCGTGGTGGAGGGGTTTGTGTGCCCTAGTGATCCCAGGAGCTATCTTGTTAGGGGTAATTGGCCCCTGGTAGGGTCTCCTATGGCAAGGTGATCCTGGGTGAGGGGCCAGACAAAGAGCGATTCAGAAAAACCCTCTGAAGAGGAAACAAACAAGGGACCAAGTTATGCTGCCTCAGGACAGGGTTCCTGGGGCCCCATCCTGGAGCCAGTGGTAGGATCAAGTGAGAGCACCTGGTGACCAGGCCTTATCTCATGTGGTCTGGCCAGATACAGCCCAAAAAAGTGACATAGGTCCACCAACCCCAGGAAGCACTGTAGGGGTTCGGCACTTTGTGGAATGGGCAGCAGTCAGGGGTGGAGGCCCTGACATTCCAATGGTTGTCAAGACTGGCTTTAAGTACATGGAATGTCACCTTTGTAGTGGGGAAGGAGACTGAGGTAGTTCTTGAACTCAAGAGATACTGGCTAGATATAGCTAGGATCACCTTGCTGCATAGCTTGGAGAAAATGATGCACATGCCTGATGTGCTCAAATGTGCAGTAAGGTTGTACTGGGAGCTTCTGGCAGAGGCCCCAGTGGGTGAGATCTTCAGTTCCCACCTCCAGCAGAACTTTGACAGCATTCTGAGGGAGTCTGGTGATGAGGAGTCCAAGTGGGCCACATTCCTCACTTTCGTTGCCACAGCAGAACCAGATGACTTTATTAATCCCAGGGGGAAATTGCACAGTGACGCCACTGAGGTATTTAAACAATTGCTCAGTGACTGTACTCCTGGGGGGAAGGAGATTCGCATGAATTTGTTGATGTTCTAGATGTTGTGAGGCTGTCTTGGATGATGTCTCTGTAACATTGTACAGAAGTCTGGAGTGGTGCCTCTGGACTGGCAGGCTGGAGTAGTGGTACGCCTATTTAAGAAAGGTGACAGGAAGGTGTGTTCCAGTTACAGGAGGTATATATATCACACTCCTCAGCCTCTCTGGGAAGGTCTACACCAGGGTACTAGAAAGGAGTCTGATTCCTCAGATTCAGGAGTATGAGTCAATTAGCTATTGGCAGTAACAGGACCTGGGCACCTCGCAGTCACTGAGTTGACCACCAACTCCTCTGTATACCTAAGTATTCAAATGCCTACAAACCTCTCTGAACTGAAGCAACAGTGTAAAGAAGAATCAGGCAAAATTCATGCATAATGAATGATGTGAGAGACCAATAGTCATGAAAAAATTTATCAATTTATTGCTGATAAATGTGGTTCTATAATCTATGGAATGTGGGGTGTGCTTAGTTTTCACATAACTGTATAGAGTCATGTAAAAAATCACATGACTGTACTACCTCAACTGTGTGGCTTCAGCAATCAGAGCTCCTGCCAGTGGAAGTGAATCTTCCATGAACTGTCACCATGAGTGACAGACATGAAAGCTCATGACATGAAAGTTATATTTTACTGCATTTAAACTGACATTAGTAGTACATATTGATATAATTAAAAAAGAAAAGAACAAAGCTTTCTTTGTAGCAAAGAAAACTATTCTTTCTAAACTTAGTACTCTGCCATTAACATCACATCAGCATTGAAGAAAATTCATTACTGTTGATAGACTCAGAATTAGTAGATCTTTACTATGTTTTCTGTCAGGTCAAAAAATGCAGTGACTAGGATTATTTCTCTATATTTTGCTATATGTAGAGAGCAGGGAGACAGTGAAAGAGAGCCTGGAGAAGCGGAGGTATGCACTGGAGAGAAGAGGAATGAAAGTCAGTAGAAGCAAGACAGAGTCCATGTGTGTGAATGAGAGGGAGGCAGGTGGAACGGTGAAGATGCAAGGAGTAGTGAAGGTGGATGAGTTTAAATACTTGGGATCAACCATCCAAAGCAACAGACAGAGCACAAGAGAGGTGAAGAAGAGAGTGCAGGCAGGGTGGAGTGGGTGGAGACGAATGTCAGGGGTGCTTTGTGACAGAA
>VUQH01068002.1:0-13519 GCA_015106775.1 Etroplus canarensis
TATATATATATATATATATATATATATATATATATATATATACACATACACATATATATATACATATATATACATATATGTACATATACACACACACACACACACACACACACACACACACACACACACACATATATATATATATATATATATATATAAAGCCATTAATGGGCAAGGACTAAGCTAACTATCTAACTCTCTTGTTAGCTACATATCATCCAGAACACTGGAATCATCTGCTGCTGGTTTATTGGAGGTTTCCATCAGTAGCAGAAGAAAGAAGATCGGTGAAGCAGCATTTTTTCAATTACGCCCCCAAACTATGGAACACACTGCCCACAGGCATCGAGGAAGCCAGCTCTCTAGACATCTTCAAAAGAAAACTTAAAAACTTTTTATGTGAAAATTCGAATAGCTCTGTATTTGCTCTCTGCACTTGGAATATTGCAATATTGTCATTCTTGTTGTATTTTTATACTAATTATATCTATGGTTCTTGTTTCTTATTTTTATTGCTATTTAACTTTATTTTAGCATAATGATTCTTAATTTTTTTAATATGCTTTTAATGTTCATTTTGATTCTTTGCTGTGAAGCACTTTGAATTGCATTTCTTGTATGAATGGTGCTATACAAATAAAGATTATTATTATAGTATGCAAGTTTATTTTTTAGCCAGTGATGCGCTGCATTAGTCTTCAGCTCACGTTTTCATTTACATGTAAGACAATATATGTGTCACATTTATTTCTTTGCAGGTTTTATTTGGTTGTTCACAGGAAAAAAAAGTTTGCACAGTATACTAAAAAGATTTGCTTTAGTTTTTATTCAAACAGGAGTGGTTGCACAGTGAATTAGCTGTGACACCTTCCTCTTGTGTTGTCAGCTCTTGCTCTTGCAGTGACACAAATCCCATATATTAACTTACTTAGCTGCAAAAGGCTGCCAATTTAAACACTCATGTGAGTCAGCTTTGAAAATTAACTTTGAATATTTCAGTTCAGAAAACTGCTTTTTCTTTTTTTTTTTAGCTTACGTAGCTCATCATGATTTCAGGTGCAGAAAAGCAGCCACAGAGTATCTGACCATTAGCACAGGAACATACAAACACAACTAGATGCACGAGACAGAACTACATATACACAAAGACACACATCCCCCTGTGTGTACCCTGCTGAAGGATGGACTCCGGGGTTTCTCTCTCATGTCCTCTCCGCCAGTAACCAATAACCAATAACCAATAACCGATGATCTTCTGAAATCTGCTGTCACCGAAGTGCCTCAGTGTGCACTGCAGTGTTTCCTTTTGCCCTTTCCCCTGGTGACTACTTACAAGATTAACTAGTAAACGCTCCTATTACATCATTTGTGAACCTGTGTGAGCTAGAGTGTGTTAGAGTGAAGGCTTAAATGTATGCGGTTACAGGTGAGCATACTAATCCCACACAGAAGGATAATGGTTCTAAGTATAACCCTGAGCCAGTCTAAGCCTTGTGTTCTCCTCAGTTTTTTGCGCTTTCTCCGTCCTATGTCTTAGTTCATAATGCATGAGAACTTGAGTGAGATTAAATATTTAGATAAACATTGATAACAACCTTCCCTGTAGCGATGTATTCCATTTCCCTGGCAATTGTCGGCTCATGAATACATATCCTCATTAAACACTTGGTTTTCCCTTATTACTTATTTCTCTCTCCCCGACCAACACACACAGTGACATGCAATGGTGAAGGCGATGATTGTGAACATGAGCGATGGAGGATCACTGATTGTTTAACTGCCTTGTGTTATAAATGCCTTCGGCAAAATCTAAGCAGCACTCACGCATCACACTTACACCTACTGGTTTTCAGCTGTTACAAGACAACGAAATTAAATCTGCAGACATGCGTCTTTGATATGAAGAACTGCACAAGGAGATATGAAGCTATTTATTTATTATTTTCGCGTGCGCAGGCTGGATTTATCTTTGCAAGTTTTAAAGTGGGACATTGATATAATGAGATTATATCCTTATTCTACACTCACAGCCTGGTCCCCTGCATCCTCAGTACTACCAGTATCTATTACTGAAGGAGTGACACTAAGCTGACTGATTCTTTCTTTGCTTGGCTAAAAGGCGTGAAAAACAAGAATTAGGCTGTTCAGAAGTCTAGCTTTGATTTAACCCTCTATGGTTTAAGACGTCGTCGATGATGACCTAACCTTAGCTCTGAACCCTAACCCCGTGTTTGGGAAACATGTAACGAGTTTTTGATGTGTGCCAGTCAGAATGATCGCTCTCTTTGTCTCCACATTGCTCAGATTTTGGAAAACATTTTTAAAAAAGAGCACACACAGTGTTAGGGCCATCAAAGATGATGGTTTAGACCTCACAGGGTTACATCTGCAATTTCAGATTCATTTTGTAAACCAGCAGTTGTTACTTCTGACTGAACACTGTTGGCTTGTTTGCAGTTTGACCAGTGTAGAAAAATCCTTTTTCTGTCCTGAATGCAACTGACATGTAGAAGATGAACACGCGAAGATGTTACCCTTCTGTGAAAACAAGTAAAAAGCCAATTTCTGTAATATATTCAGGCCTTTAATGCTGCATTCCAGTTTCCTGATAGTTACTGTGTCAACAAGACAATTATAGCATCACATATTGTTGCTGTGACTTGTTACTTATTTTTTTCCTGTGTTACATGTTGTTATCGTGCGCTACGTGATAAAAACTTGAACTTACTTATTAATTTTTCATTTACATAAGAAAATAGGTTACAGCAATGCATTACTGGTATCAGAGAAACTTGCGCGTTGAAGTTTTTCTTCTTTTCTTCACAAGCTCTTCCTCAAACATAGATCTGGAAACAGCAGGAAGGGATGTCATCGTATAATCAGGGCCATCCCACGAGCAGACTGATGTGTTACTGAGCATGCAGTTGAGGTGCCTATTTTGTTAAAACAATAAAATGATGATATTTGAAATTGAAAACTCAGTTTTCCATCTGAAGTTTGTGGGAAGGCTGTGAAGCTGGCCACATAACCACCCTAGAGATTTGACAATATGTTTGTCATGCTGGACTAGATCGAGTTTATAAAAGATTTAAGAAAGAAAAAAAAAGGATTTCCTCAATACTGTCTGAGGTCGGAAAAGAAAAAAAAAAATAAGGCAATACTTTGGTTTGTGTGTGTTTATGGCTCCATCTTTCTTTCCCAGAGATACTCACAAACACCCTGGTCCTGTCTCTCAGCTCCTCATCTTCTTTATAGATGATAAACAAACATGGCTCAGAGCTGCCCAGTCTCACCTTACATGCACACATACTGGCATACACACCGACACAGGGGACAAGAACTTCTGCAGAGCTTTAAAACGCACCAACACGCACAGTGACACTTCCTCCCAAAAGCAAAACAAAACAAAACAAAAGGTCTGAAATAAAAGGCAATGCCTCATGCATACACGCACACACAGACACACTTGCAGTCGCTGATAGGTGGACAAACAAAGGAAGGCTTATCAGGCAGCAAGGAGAACATTAATCTGGTTCTATTGTAAGGGAGGATCAACCCAGTGAAGTGTGTGTGTGTGTGTGTGTGTGTGTGTGTGTCACTACAAGTGGCTGAGAATGCAATGACGTCGATGACGGCTGGAAGGAAGGGAAGGAAGGCATGGGGATAAAAAGAGGAGGGAAATTCTCTGTCCAGAAGAGTGCCGTCATAGAAATAGCTAAGGCACTGCGCAGAACCCTCAAACTCTCACATCTCTGGCAGAGGACCCGCTCGCTGAAGTAACAGCTGAAATCTAGTCTTTGTTTCCCAGTTACTCTCAGTGCTTGAATGCCAAGTTAAAAGTACCTTTTTATGTCTTTTAGGTCTGTTAATCTGTGATATACAGGTGCCTACTGACCAGTGCTAGCTTACAAGGTAGAGTGGGTCGTCCATTAAAATGAAATTTAGTGATTTTACCCCTGGCTCTTCCCTGCCCACGATCGTCCATATATTTGTGCGGTAGATAAAAGTCCTTGAACTGCATAGAATAAAGTACTGTATGTGTAAATGCAGCCTGTAGTATAAAAGTTTTTTGAATGTTCTAGTATAAAAGTTCTTTCAGAGTTGAAAAGTGTTATATAAATACTTGTTCATTTGCTGCCTCGCTTGTTTTGTTTCTAATTTGCTTTACATGATGCTCAAGACATATATTCAGAGTTCCTAACAAAGTAATTATAAAGATGGAGTGGGGGAAGCATTGTTTTGTTCAACTCAGAAAAGATAACAGTCCAACAGAACAAAATTAATTCAATGATAACATTTTAATTTCTGCTGGACAATGAACTCAGTCTCCTATTTATGCTCAGATGAAGCACCTCTTGATGACTCCACAGGCTTCAGCTATCTGAGCTGTTTAATCATATAGGGGCACAAAGGATGAGACTGATTGAAAACTAATTAAAGTGCTTTTCTTCTGGAAGAATACTTGTTAGGTTTTCCACAGCCACGAAGTTATCAAAGTGTATTTTTTTGACTGCTGAAATAACAAATTCCTAAACTGAGTGGATTCTGTTTAAAGGTCATTTGAAATCACTTCAAAGAAAATCTTCTGTTTAGCCTTTTGTGTTAACTTCTACAGCAGAAAATGAATGATTACGTGGTGAGACTTTTTTTTTTTTTTTACACATATTCACAACACTTATTCACTTCTTTGTGAAAAAGTAACATCATCAAGTATCCTTGAACGTCTCAGTTTGAACCTTACTGAGTCAACTCCTCAATACAGCACACACTGTGTACGGGTAATTTCATGAAAAATCAGTCAGCGCCTCTCACCTGAGCCTTTGTGGCCCAGCCTCTTCTGCATACTCGAAGTGCAAGGATTTTAAACAGTTATTTCACAATCTAAAGTTGTTTACTTAATGTGATAGGTCAGAATTATTACACATCATATTATATTATAGGGTAAGAAGATGGGCCAGGTATGGAAACGCAGGTAAACAGGCGACCTCTCATATTCTATAACATGTCTGGACTTGCCACCTGTCCCATATGGGGATTTGACCCTTTTTTCCAGGGTAAAAATGCTCGCTTCTCACTCAGCATCAAAGACATTAACCTGGCGCAGTTTTGTCACTGAAACTATGATGTATCCCCGGGTATTGATTGCTGAAAACTAGTGGTGGGAAAAATAAAATATTCTGTTTGGATTGTGACACTGGGAGTGGCTGTGAAATTTGGCTGCAGTTTTTAACAGAGCTTAAATGTGCTGAAAATGTCACATGGCTTGCTCCTGGACATATGAAGTAATGGTAGCAAAAAGTGCTGACAGAAATAAGGCAAATTACAAAGTACAATATTTTGACTCACTCTTATGTACTGTACTTCGAGGGCCTGCAACTCAGACATATTTCATAATTTAAAGGTAAACGTTTGCATGGCTTCGTTAGATGTGCAAAAGATTTAAATAAAAATAAAAAATACTGTATGAAAAAAAATCAGATGATTCTGAGGGGGTATGGTAAGGAACATTTTTCAGATTGATTTAATATGAAAGACCCCTGTGGCGTATAACTGTACTAGCCCACTGACTGGTTCATTCGCACAGGCAAGAACTTTTACCTTAAGCGATGTACAAATGTACAAAGATAAGCTTACAAAGTCGGTTTTCACCAGGCACGTGCCACAAAATTGCAGGTGCCTTCAGTAGATAATGTTGGGTGATGAGGTACTCTAAGAAGAAATAGGACACCAATCTATTTTTGATGGCACAGAGAAATTTTCTGAACAATCTGAGCAATTGTTCAGAAAACAGGTGTGGGTGAGCACAGCTTTGGATGATTGCATGGAATGAGGAACATGACTCAAAACAGCTCATTAAGCATTTCACTAGAATTTAACCCCCATTTACACTTTGCAGTTTAGGGCCGTTCCAAACAAATCTCCCAACTGTGACAGAAACACAGAGACATCTTTTTCAGAAAAATATCCACAAGGCAACTTTGATCTCTGATTGGATGTTAATCTTTCAGTTTTCAGAATGTTCCTGTTGTAATGATACCTTTACTGACCCAACAGATTGTAAGATGAAGTGAAATATGTGGCATAACAAAAAATGTACTGGAGAGCAAGCCAAAAAGATTTCTCATTTTAAATAGTACGAACACAATAAGGCTACGTTCACACTTATTATTTTTCATTATAATGTAAATGCGGCCGCCATCAGACTCCAGTGTGAACAGTCTACGGCCCTGAAGTGACGCAGCAGATATGCATCTGATTTAGAGCCACACATGAAAGTGGCCTGAATCCGATTTTAAAAAACTGGATCTGTATTCAGACTGTCATAAAAAAAATCAGATATAGGTCACATATGGGCAAAAAATCAGGCTTGGGCCACTCTATCCTGCAGTGTGAATGTAGCCTAAGTGTCATGGTCCCCTGCCCTCACCTGCCTTTTCCTCTCTGTCTCTCTCTCTCATTGTTATTTCTCTCCTTCTCTCTCTACCTGGGGGAAAGTTGGGTTTATTAACAATCTGCATTAACTGCCAAGACGCCCGAAACACCTTAGCTGTAAGCTGCCCGACCACTCTCACTCACTACCTGGAACTTTAGATCTCTGGTGTTCTAGACCCCTGGTGGCATGGACCTCTCTGAACATCCTGGACTCTTTCTGGACCCTTGGACCCCTGTAACAAAATACAATTTCCCCCCCGGGATTAATAAAGTATTCTGTCTCTGATTCTGATATCAGGACTTGTTCCATCCTGCACGTTCTTAAGATTAATGAGACTGTTTTAACCTTCCTTTGGCTGCTCCACAGCGGATTAATCCCACACTTTGTAAATAAACCACCTTTCACTTAATGCCCGAGTCTGTCTGCTTTTGGGTCCGCCACCAGAGCAAACCCTGACACTAAGGTCCTCATCTGTGTAAATCCATTACTTGCTGTATGTGTCACTTTTGCTCTGTACATGTGAGGACCTTTGCTGACATGACGTGACATGAACTGAACAAATATGTCATTAATGAATGAATGAATGAAAACTGTACTTTGGCCTCAAACCTATTAATAAATATTGTGGACTAAAAAGAAACTGTATTGCAGCAAATCAGAATGTTATTACATCAGTAAAGTTTCCTTTCAGGTTGGTTCCCACTGTACACCTCCTGTACTGTACTGTGTGTCTTACCCTTGCCATAAGTTCATCCCATCGGGTGTTGAAAGTGTCCAGTTTTTGCTGAATCAGCTCATCCAGAACACCTCCGTCCATCAGTGTCTGGGCCAGCTCTCGGATCTGGTTTCTGTTGTCCTCTGGGTGACGCAAGAGAACCTCAAGGCTCTGTATGTACAGGACGCAAACAGAGAAATAGGAGAAAATACACAAGCCTGGCCTCTTGATAGCTAGAAGCAAATATCATTCACTCGCTGTGATCACTTATGTATTTATGGAGTTGAAAAAGTCTAGGTTATCGTATGCTGTAACTATCTGTGCTTGCATTCAAACTGACAGTTTCAATTGAGCGTGACTCAAAAATGAGGTAGGACAGCTTATTGAAAATGATGCAGTATAAGAGCGTTAGTTAATGACATGCAGAGGCTAAAGGGGTCTATTAGCCCTTAAACCTGAAACCTTAACAGCAATTCATGGACTCTGAAATCCCTCCAAACTATCTGTTCTCTGGCCACTGGGCATAAAAAAACAGCTGAGTGGGCAGTTATTTGCATTTTTGCTGTTCTGTACTAACTGAAACGAATGAAAGCGTTCTGGTCTATAGGGTTTAAGCTTTTTGCGTTGTTTAATCTCACTAAATCCATGGGTGTAACATCTAAAGCTATCTGCAGAAGTACAGTTAAGCAAATTAAAGAGTTAGGGTCGAGACATTTAAGCCTAATGCTTCATTTTCTCAGTCCAACAGGAACTCCCATTTCTCTAAATGCAAAATGCAATGTAAACTCCAATGGATTTACTTTTAATAATTTGGCTGTCTATACTGAATCTGTCTTTGTGTCCACAGACTACCTAGAGACAAAATCTTTCAAATGTTCTTTAACAAATGAAAATCTTCTTCATAAGTGCACACTATTCATACTGTAACACCTACAGAAGCTTTCAGGATATCCCTTCTTAATACACGGGCATTAATATGGAGTTGGTCCCCCTTTCCAGCTAGAACAGCTTCCACTCTTCTGGGAAGGCTTTCTACAAGATGTTGGCGTGTGTCTGTGGGAGTTTTTGCCTTACTAATTTGTGAAGTCAAACACTTATGTTAGATGAGAGGGCCTGGCTCACAATCTCCATTCTATATCATCCCAAAAGTGGGCAGTAGGGGTGAGGTAAGGGCTTTGAGCTGGCCAGTCAAGTTCCTTAGAGAGCTTGCTTTGAACACTGGAGCACAGTCATGCTGGAAGATAGCAGGGCCTTCCCCAAACTGATCCCACAAAGTTGTAAGTATAGAATTGCCCAGCATGTCCTGGTAAGCAGAAGCATTAGGAATCCCCTTCACTGGAATTAAGGGGCCCAGGCCAACCCCAGAAAACAATGCTATAGCCTTATCCCTCCTCCACCAAACTTTACAGCTGGCACAGATCAGTCAGACAGTTAATGTTCTCCCAGCATTTAACCCAGATCTCACTCCATAGTACAAGTTTCCAGTGCTCCAGAGTCCATCCAACGCTTGGCATTGTGCCTGCTGATGTAAAGCTTGCATGTAGCTGCTCAGCCATGCAAACCAAAGCCATTAGGCTCCCGGTGCACAGTTTTTGTGCTGATGTTAACGAGGAGCAGCTACTGATTCAGCTGAGAGTTGGCAGCTTTCTACACTGTGTGCCTCAGCACTTGGCGGCCCTGCTCCGTAACGTCACGTGGTCTGCCACTTTCTTGCTGAGGTTCCTAAACGCTTGCACTTTGCAATAATACCACTTAGGAGTTGATGATGGAATATCTAGGGGGGAAGAAATTTCACCAGCTGACTCCTTGCAGCGGTGTCATCCTCGTCATCACCACAGCGCCACACTCGGAGTCAGTGAGCTCCTTAGAATGACCCATTCTTTCACAAATGCTTGTGGAGACAGACTGCACGAAAAACCTGAATTCTAAGATTAAAATGTCAGTACTTTTGCTCTTGCAGTTTACCTCATATCACAGTTTAAATCAGTCGAAATAGGGGATACGCATTTTATTTATATAGTATTTACATTCCTGTCGCACTTAACACTAAAATAGACCCACTTTCATCAGATCCCACATCTTTAGGTATTCTGAATGGCACCCTGCTAAACAATTTGTTGTGCTTGCTTTTATTAAGTCACTTGGTTTTCTATTTCTTACTGTATTCCTAATGGAAGCTTTGTCAAGTTGTAAGAACAGATAAGAAGGAAAGGATTTCAGACTCAAGAAACCTGTTAAATACCCACTGCAGACCAAACTCCACCTCTCGCGGTGCGGTTTGAAGCACATGGCCACTGTGACGTGACAGAACAACGCGTGATGTTTTATCAGAGCATCCCTCTCTTCAAACTTACATCCAGGGCCTCCTGTAGCTCCTCAGCTCCTCCTTGTAAGTTTTCCGTCTTGTCCAGTTTCTCCTCCAACTGGTCCAGAAAAGCATTCTCTTGCTCCAGATACGAGAGCAACTCACACCAACATGCCCACACCTCCTGCAACACACACACACACACACACACAGATACATGTTTAAGAGATTGTAAAAAAAAAAAAGAGTCAACGGACTGATTAAAAACCGACCACAACATGTTAGAATGATAAAAGACACCCAGAGAGCAGGAGAAAAAGACAAATACTTGTAGGGAGAGAGTACTTCAACCATAAAGTTGAATTACTACAAACTGCACGACACAGAGGTAATTATTTCTCAGGAGCTAAACAGGAAAATGAGGCAGAAAGGAAAGAGGGACTCATATCAAGGAAGAGCAGAGAGAAGGAGAAGGAGGGAGGGCAGGACCTGAGTTAGATTTTAAAAATGAACTTGATTTTCTGAACATGCAGCAGCAAGAGCAGACGAGTGCTGTCTCAGCTTTCTCTGGGATTTTTTTTTTATTATATTCACATATTCAGAACTGGAGCAGGGTGTCACACCAGCATGAGTTCAACATCCACTTCTTTGATCGCAGTGCTCAGAGAAATTTTACACTTTGCTAAGATAAAAAGGAAAAAGTGCTTATTGTTTGTAGTGTTCAAGTGACAAACCAGTCAAGCTGCAGTTTACAGGCTTATGAAGCGTTTGGAGGAATTTGATCACATGGGAGTGGGTGTAATGGTAGCTTAGCAATTCCAAGACTGGAGCTTAACCTCTGCATTTGCCGTACATGTGAGCATGAGTGTGAGCGGTTGGTTTGCTGTGACGGAAGTCTGAGCCCTTGGTTCGCAGCTGCAAAAGGGTGTATCTCCTGGTTGCTGAATTGATTGGAAAACTTTGACTATCTCAGGGTATTTTTCAGGGAAGAGTGGAGCAGGAGACTAACAGACAGATTGTCTGCATCACTGCAAATGCTGGGCTGGTTTGTGGTAGTGAAGAGAGAGATTTCATTTGCTGGCTGTCTTGGGAATGCCTTGGTATCCCCAGAGGAACTGGAGGAGGTGGCTAGGGAGGTCTGAGCATGTCTGCCCCTGAGCCTGGGTAAGCAATAGAAATGGATTCATAGAGGATTCTAGGCATATGTACAGTGCTGTGCAAAAGTTTAGAGCCACTGGAAGATGGGTAATAGGTGAAAAGACTTAATGAAACGTGTGCAAACATAAATGGAAATGCAGTACATAAGGTAAAAACAGAGTTTGTACGATTCTAATGAGTTTGAAAGTCAACATTTGGTAAGGCCACCTTTATTTTCAATACAGTCTGAACTCTCTTAGGCAAGCTTTCTTGGAATTTCTTTAAATAGTCTTCAGGAATAGTTCTCCAGGCCTTTTTTAATGTGTACAACA
Source organism: Etroplus canarensis (assembly GCA_015106775.1). NCBI lineage: Eukaryota > Metazoa > Chordata > Actinopteri > Cichliformes > Cichlidae > Etroplus > Etroplus canarensis. Next base: position 10,923 of record VUQH01068002.1, read on the forward strand.
TTCCACAGCTCTTCTTTGGATGTTGGCTGCTTTTTATTTTGCTCTGTATGAGGTCGATCTCATCTATCCATTAATTTTTTTCCGCTTATTCAATTCAGGGTCCCGGGCGGTGCTGGATGATCCCTCACTGCTTGAATAACGTTGAGGTCTGGGCTTGGGGACTCCAGTGGAGAACTGATACTGTTCCATTGTGTTTTAGGCTTTTCCTGCACTGGCAGTGTGTTTGGGATCACTGACATGCTGAAAAATGAAGCGGCTGCCAATCAGACGCTTTCCAGATGGTACTGCATATTGGATCAAAACTTGATGGTAATTTTCTCCTTCACAATGCCGTCAATTTTAACAGGATCCCCAACACCAGTGGCTGAAATGTAGCCGCAAACCATGATAGAGCCTCCACCATGTTTTACAGTTGGCTGTAGACACTCACTGTCGTACCTCTCTTCTGACATCCCTTGCACTGATGACGATTTGAACCAAAAATGTTGCCACTGATTTTCAGCCCAGTTCTTGCGTGATTTGGCATACTTCAGCTGTTTACCCCTGTTTCCCTTCCTTGAGAATGGCTTCTTGACAAGCAGGCTTTGGCAAACAGTAGCCGGATCAGGTGAAGGGCCAGATGCATCTCTCAGGTCTTTTGTCAGGTCATTGCTGGATTTGTTCCTATTTCTTAAGGACATTAATTTGAGATATTATTCATCTGCTGTAAATAGATTTTTAGGCATGACATTTATTCTTTTGTCCACCATTTGACCTCAATTCCTCAATTTTTAAGGCCACATTGGATGCCATGCTGGTGCCAGTGGACTGAAAAAGGATGAAAAAGCAGCCAGTGCTTGCTGAAGACCAATGAGGCTGCTTCTGATAGAACAAAAAGTTGTAGAGACACAACAAAAGATGTCACTTTTACTCTGCAGAAATTCCCAAATGCTCCTACACAATACAGTCACCACCATTTTAAGTGTTTTCAATTTCTCCTTCTCTTCCAGCTTTGTGGCATTGAACAATGGAAAGCGTTTTTTGCAGAACAGACAAACAAACAAAAAAATGTCACAGTGAAGGTGACCTTTCATCATTTTATCCAATTAGAAAGAGAATGTTATTTTCAATGAACACAATGATTTAAAGATTATTATTTTTGAAAGTAAACATTTTTTAAATAAATTCAGATCACTTTTTTATCAGATAATTTCTCAGTCTCTAAAACACACCTACAGCAAAATGCCCTCCAGAGCCGTGTCTGATGTATGTGTCAGCCTTGACACACCTTGTAAGGAAAAGATTACCTTCAGCTATCACATGCAAACACGTGAACACGTGCTTAAAAATTTTCAGGGCATTTTGTCTGCACCAAAGAAGACCAAGGCTAGTAAATAAACACCTTGAAATTTCTGCAGATGACAGAAAGAAAAAAAAAAGATGAACACTGTACCTCAAGAGTTTTACATTTCCCATCCAGGCGGCTGCACAGGCGCTGGTAGTTGGCAGTCAGGATGTCCAGCTCTGAGTGCAAAGCATCATGGGCTGTGGGTGGGGCCTTCGCAATGAAACTATTCACGCTGTCCGTCAGGAGTTTGACCTTTAGCTCTTTAGAGTGGACCTCTTCCTGGGCCCTCTGATACACACAGAGGAAGAGTGAAATGAGTAAGTGACATTTTGAGGAACAGTCAGAATCACATGTGTAGTCTGAAACATTGTAATGCAGTGGACTTTATATAGCACTTTACTACTGCAGCCTTATGGGCTGCTCAAAGCACTTCAGATTATAAATACTGTCCTCAACATTACGCTAACCTGCAACTGCCAACAAAGGCTGCAGAATGGCGACAAATGTATATTTAGAGAGTGAAGCTGTGGTAGTGACAAAACCTCCCTACTCCATTATATATGACAAAGAAATTGCACAAAAAAAATGCAGTAAGTTAAGAACTACACTACCGGTCAAAAGTTTTAGAACATCCCAATGTTCCACTTTTTTATTAAAATTCAAGCAGTTCAAGTCCAGTGAATAGCTTGAAATGGTACAAAGGTAAGTGATGAACTGCCAGAGGTTAAAAAGTAAGGTTTCCTAAATCTGAAAAATAATGTACATTTCAGAATTATACTAAAAGGCCTTTTTCAGGGAACAAGCAACAGGTTAACAACTTAAAGCTGTTCTGCAGCAGTGGAGGCAGTTCAAGCCTTGAACCCAGGATAACAAGGAACAGACACAGTACAAAGATAATAAATACAAGGACTCAAGGGAAACAAGAACCAACACACTGAGACTAGAGACAAGGAGGCTGAATACTGGAAAACATGAAGAAGACACAAAGAAGCAATAACTAAACATGAGCTGGGGCAGGAACTATGACAGTAAAACATAAGGCACACAGCAAAGGGGATGAAACCAAACTGAAAAGAAACAGGAACGAGACAGATTCAGATTCAGATTCAAGAGAGCTTTATTGTCATTTCGACCACATATAGCTGGCGCAGAACATAGTGAAATGAAATAGTGTTTCTCCAGGACCTGGTGCAACATATAGACATGTAAACATATGACATGTGACAGAGACAGGACTAGTTTTTATTTCTACAGTTAAAAAAATTTAAGT
>VUQH01068006.1:0-10058 GCA_015106775.1 Etroplus canarensis
ACACAGCTATTCAGTCCCAATCCCTTGAGTTCCCTTCGCATTGTGCGTGTGGAAATGCTCTTACTTTCACTATTAAACATAGCCCTGAGTTCTACTGTTGCTTTTCTTCAATTTGACTTCACCAAACGTTTAAGTGATCGCCGATCACGATCATTCAGGATTTTTTTCCGGCCACATTTCTTCCTCGAAGACGATGGGTCCCCATTATCCTTCCAGTTTTTAATAATGCGTTGGACAGTTCTTAACCCCATTTTAGTAGTTTCTGCAATCTCCTTAGATGTTTTCTCTGCTTGATGCATGCCAATGATTTGACCCTTCTCAAACAGACTAACATCTTTTCCACGACCACGGGATGTGTCTTTCGACATGGTTGTTTAAGAAATGAGAAGCAACTCATTGCACCAGTTGGGATTAAATAACTTGTTGCCAGCTGAAAGATAATCGCCCATGCAGTAATTATCCAATAGGAGGCTCATACCTATTTGCTTAGTTAAATCCAAGTGGCGACTTTTTTTTTGGCCGGGCAGTGTATTTTTGCAAACAGATAAAATTTGCAGGAGATAACCTGTACAATCATCAAGCTTTCTTCTTTCATTTCATTTGATTTGTCATCTTTTGGTTACTGTTCTAAAAGCAGTACCTGTTGGAATTTTTGGTTTCTGACAGTTTAGTGTAATAAACTTTGCATTCAGCCGTCACATACCTGCACAAAAGGCAGACCCATCATACACATTAGAGGTCTCTCTGAAGGGACTGTCTGTGCCGCTAACGTCATGATGGTCTCTGCTAATAACCACAGGTGCCTGAACAAGAGAAACAATAATGACAGAACTGAGACTACGCTGAAAATGGAAAATCATGCCTTCAGCACCAAACATGAAATGATCTTAGCGGGTAGTTTATCCTCTTACTGAAACTCTTCCATCAGCAACAGCCTGGTTGATAGCCAAAGCAATGCACACTCTTCCTTTCTGGTCCGAGTACAAGATTCTGGCTTGTGATCCTACAACCTAAACAAAAAGAATAGAAGGACCACATCAGCAGCTGCTGCTCCATTGTTTTTTGTGTCTTTGTCAGTTTTGAGCCAACAGATGGGGATCTTGTTTGCACATGAAGTTTACCATTTTATGTTTTCCAGCCTCTTTGATCCAGCGAATGTTGTCACTGTACTGCTGTTTGATACGGTCAGACACATTGGCACCAATTTCCTCCAGGACAGTGGCAGCAATGTCATCAGTCACAGCGAGGTCTTGGGAGTCACCAGATGTGCACACCCAGCGAAATGGCCCAAAGCCTAGTGAGAAAATGTCCCTGCGGCAGAGACACAAGAAATGAGACCACAAATATCTGAAAGCAGCTTGCTGGCTCATCAAGAGTAAGAGCAACACAAAATCATACATGATTTTTATTGTATAGATATACCCCTTTTCCTGCTAATACATGTAAAATGAAAAATCTAGGGTATGCTTTTTTATGTGGACCTTGACTTACAATATTTTATTATAATGTCATCATCCAGATTTACAATACTTAAACTATGTAAAGAGTGTGTTCCTACCCAGCTCTATAGCTGGATCAACACTAGGTCATTTAGAAAGTGCCTCACCCCATAATGTGTTGAACATAAGAAGGGTAACGGAACTCTGTTGCTCCTCCACCGACTTTTCGAACCTCTGCGCCTACAGAACAAAAGACAATTTACCTCTTAATTATTCGAAAACAAACTGTATGATAATGATGTTCTCTCTCTGTGTTAAATGACTTACCAGCTCTTTGGGCCTCTAATAGGAAAGCGTTACCATAGTCCCAGAAGAACATGCCTGCATCAGACAGCTTGTTGATAGCCTTTATTTGTCTTCGGAGACTGTCATAACATGTGAAACATTTTTCTTCAGCTTAACAGAATAACACATTGCAAATAAGTCACATAACAAGCTCTGTTCACTCTGTGATCAATTTAACCTTTCTTGGACTATGCTGCGGAAACGATCAGGATCAGTGGACATGAGCTGGTTGGCCTGGCGGAAGCTGAGCTGGACTGGGTAGTAGCCCCCATTGTATGGGTTGTGAAGTGAGGTCTGGTCTGAACCCAGATCTACCAGGAGCTCACCTGTCCTCTCAAACTCCAGCAGAAGCCTCTCCCTGATTATGAAGGTGAAAAAACAAAGATCTCAAGCACTCTAAAAAAAAAACCCAACAGCAACAAAAATTGGCTCCTTCACTGCAGCTGCAAACCTGAGTTGTATAGCAAAAAGTAGTCCCATCTCACTCACCACAAGTCTACAACGTTGCCATGGTATCCCAGACTGAGGGGAGTCTTGGAGCTCTTGGCCTCTCTTTGAGACAAAACAAATAGTAATTAGTGAATTTCCTGGCACTGAGATTTACCTGCAGGCTTTCCTATGAGATAAGGACAGTTATTCTTGAAAGTGGAGCAATGTTTATAAGAGAAACACTGATACATGGAGCGCTCTTAATCAGGTACAGTTTTTATGTCCTTAAAACTGCTATAATAAAAATGGCAACTTTCAGCATATCATTTTTGATATGTTGCTAATTTAACAACCTAAGTAAAGGATGTTAACATGTTCCACCATTACTACATAAAGCTTTTATCAGCTAACAAGGCCTCCTTTTAATAACAAAAGATCCAGCTGTTTACTGATGAAACTGGTGACATAACTCATACTAAGCACTGTAATGTCAAAACCATCATATTCATTGGTGGAATGACTATTAAAAACAATAAGAGAAAGTAGCAACAAATGGAACAAAGCCTGCCAACTAGTACATGCAGTCAACTCATTGCCCTCCTTCATACACACCCACTCTTTTTACATTACATACTAAATGCAGGCACCTAATTTGCAAGTCTGTTTAAGTAGCAAAATTCCTTTCCCTCTGATATGTCAGTGCTCCTGCTGCCCTGCATCACTTTATTTCAAATTCTAAAGCAGTACATTCTTCACTTTTAGACTGTGGTTGGGGTTACAGTATGTAGCCTATTATGTAGTATTCAGTGTGTTTAGGGAGAGGGAATAGCTCAGAGCCTAACTGCCAATCTATAACTATATTTTTCTGATATAAGTCATTTCAAATGTGAGTTGTCTGACTCTTTTAATTAATTTTGCCTCATTACCTTATGCGTTGAACACATTGATCCAAGCTGCTGGTGACCTCCATGACCCAACCCTGCTCATGTCTCTTTCTCAGAGGAGCCTCATCCACCTAAACACAAATCAAATTCACACAATTACATTGACATTATGCAGACCTTCCTCTATTGTCACTTAATCATCCGTGCTAATGGGAAATGATGTGAAACCAACTGACCTCTGCAATCACACCAACACAGCCAGCAATAACAGCAGCTTTAGCCTGAGCTCCACTCATGCCGCCCAAGCCAGAGGTCACAAAGACACGCCCCCTCAGGTCACTGGACCCCAGGTACCTCCGGCCAGCATTCAGCACTGTCAGCTATACGGAAAAGGAAACTCATAAAAAATGCATGCATTATTGCATATTTTCTGCAAGGGACTAATCAACTGTAGTGTGTGCATTTGTTTGTAAGTTTTACAAACCATAGTGCCATGAACAATCCCTTGAGGCCCAATGTAGCAGTAGCTGCCTGCTGTCATTTGACCATACCTGTAAAGCACGGCAAAGAGATCATACCTCATACTTACCCAAAAGGCTGAATATGGCTACTGCGGTTTATATAATCATAGCTTTAATGACTGAAAACAGAGTAGTACATCATCAGCCAAAAAAACACCTTGAGAACTTACATTGATACACCCAGTGCAAACATCCTCTCATACTGATCTCTGGAGGAGTAATTTGGAATAACCTGATAAAAGCAAAAGAAAAAATGTGAATGTGTCATGCATTTCTTCATAAGACTTTATTAAGCCAATGGTGTGATGTGCAGTTACCATGCCATTGGTGATTATGGCACGAGGTGAAGAAGGTAGACTGGGGAACAGGCCCATGGGATGACCACTGTACATGACCAAAGTTTGCTCCTCTGTCATCTCACTCAGGTAATGCATCACAAGGCAGAACTTCACAAGAATATAATCACAAACACAAATCGATCAAAGACACACACAAAAAAAAATCAAGTTAACTCAGAGCATACCTGAGCCCAGTTACTGAACACCTGGCCATTCCCTCCATAGGTGACAAGCTCTTGGGGAAACTGAAGGATAAAAAAAACAAAGGATTTACCACAAACACATAATTTAAACAGAAACCTTGACATCAGATTCCAAGCTTATTAATGAAAGCTGTGCTAAAAGCTTACTTGAGCAACTGCTGGATCCAGATTATTCATGATCATTAGCATCATAGCAGCAGCTTGACGTGTGCGGCATGGGTACTGATCTATGGGGTAAGCTCTGAGGAAATAGAAGAAAATTAATGTGACTGTTGTGGGGGAAAACAACTTGAAATTGCCACTTTATAAGCAAATTTAATGTAAATATAAAATGTATTTATATTACATTTAGACAATATTGGACTCAGTTGCTGTTCTTGTAGTTTTTGTGGTTTTGCAAACCTTTTCTTCCTCTTTGTTTGCTCTGCTGCTTTGACAGCATAGAATATATAGATTCCATTGGATGTAAATTCTAAGCACTTTAACAAAACATTTATATAAAAATACATGTGTAACTGTACAAATCTAGGTTGATCTAAATAACCTGACAAAGCAAGTGCTTGTAGAGCCTGACCCATATAGCATCAGGTTAATATATGTGACTGATGTTATGGCATATATGCATCTTCTATTTGGTGTAACAGTCATCTTTGAAAGTTTGCTGTCAACTGCAAAATATCCAGCATTCATTTGATCTCACCATTTTAATAACCAAATTCCAAAAAAGAAATATTAACCACAATATCATCACATTTATTAACTATCAAACGTTATTAATAACATTGGCATCAAAATTCTCAGTCAGGGGTACCTCAGGGAGCCTCACCTCATACGTAGTGTGGGACAGAAGCGGTACATATAGATGTGTCCATACTGCCGCAGCTCTTGAGCAAATTCACGTGCAAGTATTGCATGGTATGAGGGGGGGAAATAACGCAGGGCATTTCTCAGCGACAGCTAGAGAGAAAAGGCATTTAGAAAAGGTTGGTGAAAAAAATACAACTCCAATTCCAAAAATGTTGGGATTCTGTGTAAAATATTAATAAAACCACAAAGCAATGATTTGCAAATATCATGAACCAATATTGTATTTACAAAAAAACATAGAAAACATATCAAATGTTGAAAATGAGATATTTTACTATTTCATGAAAAATAGCTCATCTTGAATTTGATGGCAGCAACATGTCTCAAAAAGTTGGGACAGGGCCATGTTTACCACTGTGTAGCATCCACTCTTCTCTAAACAGCAGTCCATAAACTGGACTGGGAACTGAGGAGACCTCTGGGAGAGGAATTTTGGCCCATTCTTTTCTGATATAGGATTCCAGTTGCTCAACTGTCCTGGGTCTTCTTTGCTGTATTTTGCATTTCATGATACACCAAATGTTTTCATTTGGTGAGAGGTGCATATGTTGCTCTAAAACCTGTATATACCTTTCCAGATGTGCAAGTTGCCAGTACCAGAGGCACTAATGCTCTCCATCACCATGAGAGATAAAGACTGATCACTGATAACAAGCAAAATAAGTCCCTTTGTTCTTTAGTCTGGAGAATAGGGTGTCCACAAATTCCAAAAAGAATTTCACATTTTGATTCATCTGACCACAGAACAGTTTCCCCCTTTGCCTCAGTCCAATTCAAATGGGCCTAGGCTCAGAGAAGACAGTGGTGTTTCTGGATCATGCTCACATATGGCTTCTTCTTTACACAAGGGAGCTTTAATCTATTTTGTGGATGGCACAGCAAACTGTGTTCACAGACAGTGATCACTGGAAGTGTTCCTTAGCGTATGCAATAATTTCAATGACAGAATCGTGCCTGTTTGCAATGCAGTGCCACCTGAGGTCGCGGAGTTCACCAGCATACAAAATTAGTTTTCAGCTGTGTTCCTTGCACACAGCGATGTCTCCAGATTCTTGGAAACTTTTGATTATGTTATGATTGAATTCAAAAGTCTTTTCTATTTTATGTTAAGGAACATTATTCTGAAATTGCTCCACAATTTGTGGATGCAGTTTCTTGTGGATCGCTGAACCTCAGCCCATCTTTACTTCTGAGAGACTCTGCCTGTCTAAGGTGCTCTTTTTATGCCCAATCACATTACTGGCCTGTTGCCAAAAACCTAATTAGTTGCAACATGTTCCTCTAGCTGTTTCTTTGTAGTACAAATTACTTTTCCACCCTCTAGTTGGCTCTGTCCCATTTTTTTGAGATCTCCTGCTTCCATCAAATTCAAGATGAGCCAGTGGTTTTCATGAAAAAGTAAAATGTCTCATTTTCAGCATTTGATATGTTCTCTTTTGTGAATACAATATTGGTTTATGAGATTTGCAAATCATTGAATTTATTTATATTTTACAGTGTCCCAACCTTTTTGGAACTGGGCTCGTAAAAAATGTTCAAATGACAAACATGATGAGATCTTTTACTCCCTTCGCCTATCTTCTGTTATAATTTAAGTATTTGTTTCTCTTAATTATTGACTCAATCAGTTGAGGGCCTTTGAGAATAATCAATTTTTAGGGTAGCACATGATCCAACAGAGGTGACGCAATAGGACAGAGTACACAGTAGGTCATATTGTCCAATGTGCCTCCCCATCAGACACACTTATAATAGAGCAATAGTGAGGATAGTGAGCTGTGAAAACCGCAGTGATCACTTCATAATAATGTACTTTACACAAATTTGAATGCAGCCATTATTAATGTTGGTCACACATCTGTTTTAGTTTAAATGACCATCATTGGTGCTTAAAATAAATTGTTACACTTAAAAGAACCATCATTAGATGTCCCTACTGACACATTTATAGGTAGTAAAGCTAATACAAACTCTGCAGGAATAGAGAATTTCAGTATGTTTACTCACCCGCTCTTCTTCTGCTGTAAGGCTGGGGGTCCGAATAGGTGCATGCGGCACATTTGGATCTCTTCCCCGGTTAGGTGGCAAAGGGTCCAAGGGTAAACCACTGCATATCTCCTTTAAATTAGACATGCTGTGGGTATTTTATGTGACACGCTTGAGCAGAAACCTGGAGGTGAGGCTGGAGCCTGAGGGTAGCTCTAACAGTGCCCTGTAGAAAGAAAGAATTCAGAGTGAGGGAGAAACATTTAAGGGCGATCACTCCTTGCCTCACTGCACTATTGGCTTTTTGGTCATCATTGCCCTTCACAATCCACCAATGGCACACCATGACTAGAGGAGGCTGTTTGGTAATTATTGATCCTTGAGAGAGTTTGAGGTAACACATGCTTGAGTGGTCAAACACTTACTTAGACCTCTGGCCTCGATGCTTAGATATGTAACTCAGTTACACAAAAGTATGCGTTATATCTTACTCCAACCCTTTGGACAGTTCTACAACTAGAATCATGTTACTTCCCTTTTTACTTCTAGTATCAATAGGCTACATCCCCACTACCTGCAAATATATGAATGTTGAATTTGTCAATAAAAACACAAATACAACTGAATACCATACATGGTGGTATCTTTAAATGCATGTTTACACTGAGAATAGGAAATTATATGACAATGTAAAGATTGTATGATTGACATACTTTAATGCAGGGAATATTTTTCATTAGAAAATATTGAGATTTTCTGTCAAAGGTTAAAGCACAGAAACATCAGCAAGTTCATTAGTAACAATCTAAACAACTTTTCATTTTGGCAGCAAACCTCACCTTGTAAAACAGTTGAACAAAGTGCTCTGACCCTAACATGGACCACTCACCTTAATTTTTTTTGCACGACTTTTCAGACTGTGGCAGAGTGACAATATTTAATTTGGAGAAGTTATAAGTATCAATACTGAAGTTCAAAAACTAAGGTCAGCTCAATTCTCACTAGTGCTGATATTTGCTCCTGTCTTGTAACTGATGTAAGCCTGCAATGTGTTGAGCACAGTATAGACAATATTCCACAAGCCACAGATGTGATTGATTTTATTATAAAACTTCCAACAATATCCACTTCAAGTCAAAATGAGCACTCCTGTGCTGCACACACATGGTTCACTTTAGTTCAGATCAGGTAAATCTTTCTGGTCTGGTTATAAATTAGCAGAAAAAAAATACAGTCTCTGGACAGACAGCAACTGTGGAAACACACAAGTGAAGATCTAAAAAAATTGCAACACTTTTCTTCATTTTATCCTTCACACCTCTGTGAAGCTGGTTAAGGTTATCAGTGACAATACTAACAAACTCTGAGAGAAGTTTAACATGAATAAAATTTATATAAATTTTTTTTTACATGATAAAACATGACAGAACACAAATGAAAAAATATGAAGCAATACACTGTAACATTACAGTCTCCAACCATGTAATGGTAACTCACAGAATAGAACCATGAAGTAAAAGAGAAAAAAATACACCCACAGTGTACCTCAGTGACTGTACTAAGCTTGGTCCTAACAGCACTTGATTGAAGATTATTTACAAATATTTTAGATAAGCACAATCGGAGGACTGAACAACCTCTGAACAACTTCAAAAGAGGCATTTTTTTCCTTTTGTCTAAAATATTTTCTCATTTAAAATGTTTGCAAATTGAAGTAAATGTTTTTACCTGCTACAACATGCATAGAGTATCTCCTCTCTAAACAGCCTTTAAGTATAAGGTTGAAGGTCCTTACTTTGTCATTCAACCTTCCACACCCTCCTTCAGCAGCTGCAAGTAAAACAAGCTTTACTGATATTTTCTGATTGAGTAATTTGAAAATTGCTATCAGTAGTAAAAAACTAAAAAAATAATTAAAAATATATCAGCATCATTTCTGTTCAATAGTCATCTGAAATGTGAATAGTGAGTCTTGCTGTTGCCACTGTGGTTTGTTATTAGCTTTCCACAGAGCTCACTGTATCAGGTTGTTTGGTATTAGAGCCTTGCTCAGAGGCAGATGTTGAGTTCTCATCTGACAGTTCAGCAGATTTAGAGTCTTTTGAGGTCTGGCTGGATGATTTTTCATCTTCTTGTGGGTAGAGCTCTGGGTAACGCTGCATACACTCCTGCATAGCATTGAACTGCTCCAGGCAGTCAGAGCCCTTCACTTCCTCCTTACTATAGTGGAAACAGGAGAAGGCGTCCTTAAATTCAGTCCCACAGGGACCGCTGGCCATTGTACCCAGGCAGGGGCAGTTCCAATTAATCTCCCCATTAGGAAGAATCAAGCCTGGGATGAGAGGGGAGACTGAAATTAGTATACAAGGTAAGCAACTCATATTTTTGGAACTTCAGCAGAGCTAGCCCAACAGCTTGCTCTCTTTATTTTTCCCCACCTTGCTCCTCATACGGGTCATTGGGATCTTCCTCAACCAGCTCAGCACTGCTGGGTGTTGCATGATCATCTTTGGTGACAAAGATGATCCTGTCTTTACCTGTTTTGTGAAACAGAAAACATTTCAAAAAAATAATCAGTGAAACTTGCAAAACTGGGAGGAAATTATTAGTGGATTTATTAGTCTGTCAACCCATAGAAAACAATGCTCAACAAATGATATAATTCTTAACTGACTCTCTGACTTGAAGATTTGCTGTTTGTAAAGAAGCCAGTATAGGCAAGATGCAATCTCGCTCACGTGTGCTGGTTGAGGCATTTTGGATCGGTTGCAGTAGACCAATTAGCAACAGACTGACACCTGAATACAGACTATTGCAATAGCCGAGGTAAGATGAGACTAGACGAAGGCATGGATGACCTTTTGCTGGCACTTGTGTGTGTTGCTTGCCATCAGCAGTTACTTCTTCTGTTCGTGGCTATTTTATTTACATTTATTTAATTATGCTGTGATAGGCTCGGGCTGCTGGAGACTTCCCATGATGCATTGAACATTTCCTCTACACTCACCTCTTTTCACCCCCCCCCCCCCGCCCCCCTCCCCCGCTC
>VUQH01068007.1:4796-71926 GCA_015106775.1 Etroplus canarensis
CTTTTGGGTTTTTTTCCTATTTTTTTTTTTTTTTGCATTACAACATGTCATTTAAACTGATTTTTTTTTTAATTTATGCAAAAATTTTACACACAATAGGCCAAATTGGTGCAGCAAAATTTAAACATCTAATAAATAAAAAACTGAAAAGAGGTGCCTGCATATGTATTCACCACCTTTGCTATGAAGCCTCTAAACCTTCAAAAGTCACATAATTAGTTAAATAAGGTCCACCTGTGTGCAGTCTAAGTGTCACATGATCTAAGCATATATACACCTGTTCTAAAAGACCCCAGAGTCTGCAACACCACTAATCAAGAGGCTCCACCAAGCAAGACGCACCATGAAGACCAAGGAGCTCTCCAAGCAGGTCAGGGACCAAGATGAGGAGAAGGACAAAAACAAGTTGGATTATTAAACAAAATCTATAAAACTCTGAAAACCCCACACAGCACCACAACATGGAAAGAATATGGCACCACAGCAAACCTGCCGAGAGAGGACCGTCCACCAAAACTCACAGACCAGGAAGGAGGGCATTCATCTGAGAGGCAACAAAGAGACCAAAGGCCACCCTGAAGGAGCTGGAAAGCTCCACAGCAGAGATGCTGTATCTGTCCATAGGACCACTATAAGCTGGACACTCCATGCAGCTGGGCTTTATGGAAGAATGGAAAAAAATAAATAAGAAAGCATGTTGAGAGTTCACCAAAAAGCATGTGGGATACTCTACAAACAAATGGAAGAAGGTCCTCTGATCAGATGAGACTAAAATTGAACTTTTTTGGAGATCAAGGAAAACGCTTTGTCTGGTGCCAACTCACCATCACTCATCAGTCCAAGAACACCATCCCCACAGTGAAGCTGGCGGTGGCAGCATCATGGTGTGGGGATGTTTTTCATGGGCAGGGACTGGGAAACTGGATGATGGATGGTGCTAAATACAGGGAAACTCTTGAGGCAAACCTGTTTGTGTCTTCCAAGGATTTGGGACTGAGACGGAGGTTCACCCTCCAGCAGGACAATGAGCCTAAGCATACTGCTAAAGCAACACTGGAGTGGTTTAAGGGGAAACGTGTTAATGTGTTGGCGTGGCCTAGTCAAAGCTCAATCCAAACTGAGAATCGGTGGCATGACTTAAAAGATTGCTGAACACCAGCAGAACCCATCCAACCTGAAGGAGCTGGAGCAGTTTGGCTCTGAAGAATGAGCAAAAATCCCAGTGGCCACATGTGCCAAGCTCATAGAGAAATACTAAGAGACTTGCAGCTGGAATTGCTGCAAAAGGCAACTCTACAATACATATGCACGCATCCCTTAAATTAAAAAAAAAATTACATTGTAACACAAAAAATAAGAAAAATGCCACCACGGGAGGCGAATACTTTTGTATAATATGACTCCATCATGACTTGTTTCTATTTGGCCTCATCTGAGATGCAGAAATACTGGTGACCCACCTTCAGAAGCCACTTTTCTGTGAAGTTTATTACATCAGTATTGACATTTCATTCTGTTTTGCACATAATTACAGAAATCCGTGTCCTGGGTGAGTTATTCGGTATTGATTCCCCTGCCAGCTTTCATCCATCACTCATCCTGTTTCTCTGCTGTCGCAGTAACACCAAGAGAAAAGGTTAGAGTCTAATTTAAAGCTCCTTCATGTAGATTTTTTCAGAAGTTGTGGAATCCTTTTATGTTATGTTAAGAGCATTAAATTTGCATAGTTATCTGTCCACTGCGTTATTTTTTTTTTCAAAAGACCACCAGGGGGATCCAAACTATTATGTTTTCTGAAGTCATGAGCCTTACAGCTGCATTGTTTTTCTTTCTTTTTGTTTTGTTTTGCTGGCATGGGACGGGCTGGCATTAGTGTCCACCACATTCTCTTTGTTTTGTGTTACCCCTGAGGGAGCCAAAATCTTTGTATTATTACTACTGACGTGTTCAGAGTTTTTCATCTGGCTGCTAGCAAAACGATCACATTATAAACGTATTGTTCTCACCTGCTTTTTTAAAAAAACAAAAACCTGAAAAACAACCTTAAATCTAATTGAATCCAGTACAACAGCTCTTTTAATACTTAGTCTTGTGCAAAAGTCTTGAGCCACCCCTCATTCCTTTATAATTTGCTTCCAAGGTGCCAGACTTTCTTGTCATTTCTTAAAGGGGTCTTGAGCAGTACTTCTCCAGAGCTTTCTGAAGATCTTTCAAAGTGTTTCTTTGGACATTGGCTGCTTTTTCACTCATTTAAAGTCCAGTCCTTGTACCTGAACCATTTTCACACGAGTGCTTTTTTTTTGATTAGGCCACTTAATACTGATCAATGAATCGTTCGTGGTTAAAAAAAGGCTCCTAACACAAGTGATGACACAGACAACTTAGCAAAGAACCACTTTTAAGTTAGATCTGTAGGCACTTTGTTACTGGCTGCCAAAAAAACATTATTTGTTCCCATTTTTTAGCATTTTTAGTGATTCCCAAAGAGCTATTAGCTGAAAACCTGGCAAATCTACGGCATTATGTGCAGCTTGTCCTTAAGAAAATGTGAGGAAACTGAACATGTGGTGGAGAAAGGAAGAAATGGCAAGTCTAAAGATCTATCAGATGAACAAGACCTGGAAGTCATGTCCTTAACCTACAGGATCCACCAAAGCCCAAATATTGACTGTCAAGCTGGTTAGGGTTGTAAAAACTCAGTTTTTTGCCTCATGTACTGTCTTTCCATTTATTTTTGCACGTGTTTCAATAAATCTTTGCACTTATTTCCCATTTTCCATTATCAAAATAGAAAGAAACGAGGGGTGGCTCAAGCCCTTTGCACAGTACTGTATGTATACCTCTTTAAGAGGTATTCATTCTATCTAGCCATCCATGCATTTTCTGTCATTTTCTGTCTAAACAGAGACATTTGTTATTGGTAGTGGAGTCCTCTGCAACAGATTATGTATGTATGGATAACAGAAACGCTTCATTAAAATGCAGTTGAGGTCCACAACTCTGACAGAGCAAATCAGAAGTGATCAATATTAGATTGTGAAGTCTGAATGCATGGTTGGCCCACTGTCTTGATTCAATTTCAGAATCAGAATATTTTATTAAACCCGGGGGGGGGGCTTTGCATTGTTGTTACAGACACTCAGTTACATATAAATAAATGTAAACCTGAAGGCGGAAAAAGATGAAGATTAAATATATAACATGTATGTATCAAGTTCAAAGCGACATAAATAACTCCAAATACAATATACACAAGATATGAGGACAGAAAGAAACAATTAATCTACCACACTAACGGTAACATCAGAAGATCATACCTTCACAGGTGTGTCCGTCCTCTTTCAGGTAGTAGCCTTGGCGACAGTAGCACTGATACGAGCCATAGATGTTGGCACACTCCTGGCTGCAAGGGTTTTTGTTACACTCATTTATGTCTGAGCACAGCAAAGAAAAAATTAAAATGCAAAATTAGCCACAAATGAAAAGTTCATTTTTAAAATAATGTGAACAATATCCTTCAGCAGATCGTTATAGCAGCTTTTAGCTTGTCCTACTCAAACCGGAGGACACAGCGAGTGTGTTTGGGAACTATTTTCAGCGGTGGATTAATGCGCATTCGCTTCTCTAGTGAATATTTCAGACAGCTGGACAGTTTGTATGGAATTTAATCAAAGTAAGTACTGTGTGTGTTCACAGTCCCCAGACTTCAGCAGTGTGCCTCACATGTGCACAAGCAATCCTGGATTTTTATGGAGAAAAAAATTCCGATCGAAATGAACATGAAGCGTTAGATTAAAAAGGGAAAAAGACAAATATGGAGCTTGACTCCACACCACTATCTGCTCAGGTGAGATGCTACTCTGCTACATGGCTGCAGACAGTGCTGATGTTGGAGCCGCTCTGCTGGTCAAACTGTGTAATGACAGCAATTTTAAATGAACCCCTACATCGTTTCCTTTCGCTGCAATAATTTCTCTAGAAAAAGAGAAGTGAGATAAAATTCGAATGCGTATTGGCTTCTTGAACCATAGATATATAATATACACTCACTGTCCACTTAGTTTAATGCCCCAGTTTTGCCCTCAGAATAGCCTTAAGTCTATGACATGGATTCAACGGGGTCCTTGAAGCATTCCTCAGACATTTTGGTCCATAATGATGTTATAACATCACAGTTGCTGCAGAGTTGTTGGCCGCACATCCATGATGCAAAAGGTGCTCTACTATTAGATCTGCTGGCCGTGGAGGACATTTGAGTACAGCGAACTTACTTTCATGTTCAAAATACCAATTCTGAGGTGTTTGATTTGAACTCTGCGACTGATGGAGGCAGCCACCAGAAGATGTGTACACTGTGGACATGGTCAGCAATAACACAGACTGGCTTCCGATTCTTCTTTCTGCTGCTCCCGTTACGGGTCACCACAGGCTTTTAAATGATGCTCAGCTGGTACTAAGAAGCCCAAAATGTGCCAAGAAAATATCCCCTGTACCATTACACCAGCAGCAGCCTGAATTGTTGATACAAGGAAGGCTGGATCCATGCTTTCATTTTGTTTGTACTAAATTCTGACCTGACCTTCTGAATGTTGCAGCAGATACTGAGGCTCATCAGACAAATCAATGAGTCTCCAGTTTTTTAATGTCCAATTTTGGTGAGTCCATGCAAACTGTAGTCTCAGTTTCCTGTTCTTAGCTGAAAGGAGAGGCACCCGGTCTGGTCTTCTGCTGCTGTGGCCCATCTGCTTCAGGCTTCGGTGTGTTACGATACCAGAGATGCTCTTCTGCATACCTTGACTGTAATGATTTGAGTTACTGTTGCCTTCCTATCAGCTGGAAGCAGTCTGGCCACTCACCTCTGAATCCTGGCATCAACAAGGCATTTTCTCTTTTTTGGACCATTCCCTGTGAACCCGAGAGATGGTTGTGCGTCCAAATCCCAGTAGAGCGGCAGTTTCTGAAATACTCAGACCAGTCCATCCGGCCCCAACAACCATGCCACGTTCAGAGTCACTTAAATCATCTTCTCCGTTCTGATGCTCAGTTTGAACTTCAGGTCGTCTTGACCACGTCTACCTGCCTAAATGCACTGAGTGATTATCTGATTAGATATTTGTGTCAACAAGCAGTTGAACAGGTGTGCCTAATGAAGTGGCTGGTGAGTGTGTGTATATAGTAGGCCATGTTGGCTGGGTGATACTGTATATTTCACTCTATTTCTTTGAATAGTTTGAGTAAACAGAGCAATGCTACAGTGAATATGGTAATTTATTTGACTACAGGGCCGTAGTCCTCGCTTCACTTTTGTACAGCTGTGAAACATGGACCCTGTACAGACAGCACATAAAGCAGCTAGAACAGTTCCATACGGGCATTCGCCGGCAAGGCAGAGTCACAAACCAAGAGTTGCTGGCCTGACAAGTATTGAGTCACTGTTCCTGTACGTCGGTCTGGTCATGTGATCATGCCTCTCCGGTCGGCTGATGTATGGTGAGCTTAAGGTGGACTCACACAAGCGGGGAAGACCCAAACTGAGATACAAAGACAGCCTGAAGAGAAATCTCAAATGGTGCGGCTTACAGCCAGGTGAGCTCGAAGCTGGCGCTATGGACGGATCATCCTGGAGGTCTCTCACCGCCAAAGCAAAAGCTCCTTTTGAAGAGAGCAGAAGAATCTGTCTTGCAGCCAAAAGGGACAGAAGACACAGAGCCTCAGCCTCCTCGGTCCCAAATCCAGACTTTTGCTGCGACACCTGCTTTGGGTTGCGGAGGTACAACAATGACTGCTGATTGCACTGACTTCATCATGGTCGGTCCCCAACGGACTACCAAGATTTACTGATACTCTAAGTATATTGCGCGACTTCGCCTTCGGCCATACTGATAGTGCCGTTCAAATGACAGTTGTTTATAAACTGTGTCCTCAAGAAAGACAATCTTCAAGTGACTTGAAAAAAATAAATCTGAAAAGCGCTAATCAAAACCTAATCATGTACGACAGAAACCTTGATGAATGCAAAGCTTCACCTTTTGAACAGAAACGTTCCCAACTTGATTAAGTTCCTTCAGTAATGGCTGTGACAAGCTGAACGTAATGTGAATCATGCCCCTGGTCAGCTTTGCTATTTGGAGCACAATCACGTCTTCACCACACTGACGAATGACAACACCTGAACCAGGAAAGCATTATGCATGCACCGTCAGACGCCTCCTTATCCCAGAGATGGAGACTAAATTAAATTCCAACAGAAAACAGTTTTCACTGATAACAATGACTTACAAAGGACTCATAAACACTTCCACATCAATATATTTAATCTCTAAAGTCTGTGCGAGGCCTGCTTTTGCCTTTTGATGTTGGAGTTGTCCCCAGAGGCTTGCCTCTGCATCTTAAGTTCTTAAAGGAAATGGAGGCAAGTCCATCTAAACAGGGTGCTTTATGTACTCTCAATATGTCAGAGCAAAAAAAACCAAAACTGTCTAGATTACCTTCACAGTTCTTGCCGTCAAATGCGAGGGAGAAGCCAGCCGTGCATGAGCAGTGGTAAGAGCCTGGGGTGTTTTCACACTTCTGGGCACACAGCCTGCCAGGATAGCGCCAGCACTCATTTACATCTGTTGGTACAGGAGTAGAAGCCATTAGGCAGCAGACAGATACCTCAGGGGCCAACAAGGGCTGAATGCCATTCACACACATATACACAATGACTTTTCCTTTGAGGCCATCCTTCTTTTAAGTCATCTTTTTTCTCACTGGCTGCCCCTCCCAGGTGGTTGGGGGTTCTACGCTCACAGTCAGAGCTGTATGCCTGAGACGGCCATATTAGGGATATCCACCCTCACTGACGTCATAAAGCTGAGAGTGGGGAAAAAAAAAAAAAAACACAACAAAACTGAGTAGCCTGAGCCTGACATTAATGGGAGAATTTTCCAACAGCAGAGATGGTGCTAGGACAAGAAAAAGCTTTTAAAATTTTACTTTTGGAAAAAGTCAGCAAACTTTTAATTGTTGTTTTAATCAGATTTAATTGGATGTTCTGTGCATGCAGCTTTATGTCCCATTAACCTCTGAAATGAAAGGTAATTTAGATGATATTTCAAAATAACAGCCAAAATAAGAACTCAGATGTGTACTTGGCCTTGCTTCTGCAATCATCAAGTTAAGCTGATGTTCTATAACCTTAGTACTGCAGGACTTCAATATATTGATGTCCCAGTTAAGTTTCCTGTACTGCTGGTCGTCTATATATTGATCACTTCGGGTGTTTTCATTCACTGCCGGTCGTATAGCTGGCAGTACTAGGCCATGAAGGCAATGCTACCAAATACTAAGGAAATGTATGTAAACTTCTGACTTCGAAGAAAGCAATAAAAATCTCTCTAAAATATTCTCTCTCTCATTATTGCAGCATTTAGCAAATAGATATAATTTTGGAAATCCTAACTGACCTAGAACAGGCACAGTTTAGTCTGATTTAATTTCAGACAGTGAGAAAAAAAATGTTTGTTTACACAGTGTATGTAAACTTCTGGCCTCAACTGTACATCATCATTAAACACTAGTGATGTGGTTCCACTGGCAGCCACACATGTCCATGCCATAACACTGCCTCCACCATGTTTGACAGATGACGTGGTACGCTTCGGAACATGAATCATTCCTTTCTTTCTCTGTACTTTTTGCTTCCCGTCACTCTGGTACAGGTTTATCTTGGTTTCATCTGTCCAAGAATTTTTGCCCTGAGGTGGGCCAGGCTCTTTTAGATGTTTTCTGACAAAATCTAATCTGGCCTTCCTTTTTAGAGTACAACAAGTTATTTACAACATGCTGTCACTTGTATTACATTCAGGAAAGCATCTCTTGATTGTGGACAGTGATGCACATAGCTCCTTGAGTGTTCTTGGCATGTTTAGACACTGGGAGGGGTTTTTCTTAACCAAAGAAAGAATTCTGTGATCATCCACTTTAGTTGTCTTCTGTGGTCTTCCGGGTCTTCTGGTGTTGCTGAGCTAGCCAGTGCATCTCTTCTTTTCAAGAATGTTGTTTTGGACACTCCTAAAGTTCTTGCAATCTCTCTGATAGGTTTATTTTAGTTTTTCTGACTAATAATGACCTCCCCCACTTGCGTCCACCTCTCTTTGGACCTCGTATTGAGAGTTTAAGTGAACAGCTACCAAGTTCAACACTTGGAATCAGCTCCACATCTTTCATGAGCTTATTTTGTCAAGGAATGATGAGGGAACAGGCCTCACCTGGCCATGAAACTGCTTGTCAGTCAATCATCTGACTTTCTTCTAAATGGAAAGTTGGCGGTTCGATCCCTGGCTGCTGCAGTCTACATGCCAAAGTGCCTTTGGGCAAGACACTGAACCTCAAACTGCTCCTGGTGCATCCATTGGAGTGCGAATATGTGAGTGATAGGTAAATGCCCTTAAAAGTACAGAATAAAGTGCTGTGTGAATGAGGCTTCTTGCTCGGTTAGATTAGAAACGGGCTATACAAATACCAGCCTATTTACCATTTTAACTGACTGAGGCAAATTTAATAAAAACTGTCACTGACCAAAAACTTATGAACCTAACTGTACATGACAGGAAATAAGAAAAAGGAAAAATAACACATCCTCTATCTGAGTAGCTGCTGCATACTCTCTCCTGTTTTCTCATAATTATTACCCAGTTAAATATAACAAAAAAAGTAATAATTTATTGATATTATTAGCAACTTTTCTGAAATTGGTTCATGTCTTACATATGTCAGCTTTAACAGGGCTTACATCCCACATTTGAAGCTTTTGGAGATCAGGCTATGAGACACAGTCTGGGAGTGCATGAAATGTACCATGGACATTAGATAAATTCAGTTTTTTATTTTTAATGGCTGGCTATTTTTTATTAAGAAAATAAAATAATAAAAATCCCACTAGTTTCTTTGCTAAACTATCCACCACCTTATTAAAATAGCTGAGGCACAGCACAATTTAAAGGGGAAGGATTCCGTCTTGTCCTAATGAATGTCTTTCATCCATTGCTTTCATAATTAGTGTGATTTATGGTGCAAAAAAAAACTTTAGTGTGTGCACTTCATAATAATAGACCCTGGAAACCTGTTTGGACTGTATTAATGGATACTGCAAAGCAATTTAAAACCTCCTGCACACACTGGTCCACTGCCTCCTCCTCAAAGAGTGATGCAGGTGTTGTGATGCAGAAACTCTCCATCAGCCCCGCACACAGACACCACCCCTACCTTAGTTTCAAGAGATGTCATCACATTATATAAGTAAGACGCTCTCCAAATGTTCATGTTGTTTTAATAAGCATGCTCCTGCTATTTTAGGCAAAGACAGATGGTGATTAAGTCAAGGTTAGAGTCTGTGCTCAGCGAGGGGAAAGAAAAGGAGAAAAAGTCCGACACTAGTTTCATCACCAACTTGAATCAGGACCCGCGGCGGTCTGAGGGCAGACTGCACATCCCGGATTAGTCTCAGTTCGGTGTGTCCCAAGTTTCAGTGTTCACCCTCTTCTGCACGTGCAGTTTTTGGTAAAAGTTGCACGTGTAGAATTTAGATGTGATTACACAGAGTTTGGCTGCACCATCAGTAAGATGTGACGGGCTCTCAAGTTATAAGAATCTGGGGACACATGGTGGCGTCCTGCTCAGGATCCATTTTCTTCTTAAAGGAAATCTATGAATATGTCTTGAATCGACGCACGCGCGTGTGTGTGTGTGTGTGTGTGGGGCAGTGGGTTAATTTGGGAAGGGGAGGGTATTTTATGTATGCTAGTTTCTCTGGGGACTGTGAAGCAATTTTGAAAATGTGGTAAACACAAAGGTGGTAAATGCTGATGCTGATTTGGTTTCCATACCTGCATGCCCCATATCTTTTGATTCTGTTCCTGATGCCTGTACTACAAAGCAAGTACGAGCAGTATTTTTGCACCACTGTGATTCCCAAAGAGCCATTAGGCAAAAACTTGGCCTATCTGGGCATCATGTGCAGTGTGTCCTTAAAAAAATTAGAAGAACTTGGATAAATGGAGGACAAAAGAAGAGTGGCAGGGCTAAAAAAAATGAGGGCGACCTTCTATAGTAAAAGCAGAAAAAGATCCATCATCAAAGCAAACTGTTTGCTTAGGAATCAAATGGCAGAATATTCAGCTATTGCTGTTGCATTTTGACACTCTTTTTCACAAATCGCACCCTGAAATTATCCACGTGTGATTTGTTATATACTGCTAACACCACCCCTTTCATATGAACAGGACACCCTGGTCTGACTTATGGAACTGATAACCACCTTTGTGTGAGCCTGAGGGGAAGCAATGCCAGATAATGGAAAGGTATCCTGGATATGCTGAAAGTGCTTAGTGTAAGCCCCTGATCTGTTTTCTTTTTGTTTTGTTCTTTTCATGTTTTTCTGTATTTTTCTTGCTCTGGTCCTGGCTCTTTATCTGCCTATCCTTTCATCATCTTGTTATAAAATTTTGTTCTTTTCCTGTTCCTGTTTGCCTGTTGCTGAATTTGTTCTCATTGTTGTGTTTCTGAAAGTGTCTGTCCATCCCTGATTTTCTTTGTGAACCTGTAGCTCCAGGATATTTTCCCTGAACTTGTCTGTAAGTTTTCTTCTATCTTCAGTTCTCACTGATTGTCTCTTTTTTTTTCTTGATCTGATCCCGGTCCTGTATCTGTCTCTTTCTTCCTGAGCTTGTCCCTTTCTTGTTCCTGTTTTCTTCATGCTGGTTTTGTCCCCAGTTGTCCCAGTTCTTGGTCTAACCCTAACTTGCTCTTAATCCTGTGCTCCTGGGCATGTCTGCCTGTTCCTAATATTGTTGGTATACTTGCTGGTCCAAGAAGTTTTGTTCCTGTATTTTTCCATCTGTTTTTGTTCCTGCTGTTTCTTTCCTTTTTTCTCCTTACAATCATCTTTTAAATCTTATTCTTTACCTGTTTGTTTACCTTTTGCTGAGATTTTTCATTTTTTTCCATCTTTTCCTTAGTCTTGTTCCTGTACCTACCTTCCTATTCCTGATCATGTTTCCATTCTTGTTCCTGTACCTCCTTGTCTGTTCCCGGTCATGTTTACGTTGTCGTTCCTGCACCTCCCTGTCTGTTCCTGATCTTGTTTCTGTTCTTGTTTCTGTACCCCCTTGTCTGTTCCCGATTATATTTCCTTTCTTGTTCCTGTGCCCCCTTGTCTATTCCTGATCATATTTCCATTCTTGTTCCTGTATCTCCCTGTCTGTTCCTGATCTTGTTTCCGTTCTTGTTCCTGCACCTCCTTGTCTGTTCCTGATCTTGTTCCTGAACTTGACTGACTGACTTTTGTCCCCATTCCTATTCTTAACTTGTCTACCTATTCCTGCCTTTTGTTCCTCTACTTGTTCATGTATCTGCATGGCCGTTCCTGTTTCCACCCCTCCTCTGACTTAATTAATGTTTCAATCCACTACAATTATGCAAATGTTCATCATGATAAACAGCTGCTTGCGTTAATTTTCCAGTTGGATGCCATTTAACCACTGCAAAGGAAGATAATTATTGTGATGAAGATATTCTCATTGTTCCACAGATCCTGTCTTTTATTGATACAATTTTCTTTTTAATGGCCACATTTTTACTTTCTGTGTTTTAATCAGGTTTTTAGAATTTAAATGGAAACCAAGATCAATAGCCTTTCTTTCCTTTTTTACTTGACTAGACCAACATTACCTTCACTGATCATTTACTAAAAGGAAACAAAAATGACCTTTTCAGTTGTGTTTAACTTCACTTTGATTTTTTTTTTATCTTTGTAATGAACTCCCATAAACCCTTGAAATTTTTATAGAGTTAGCAATTATTATCAGTACTTATTATCAGTATTGCAGCATTATAGCTCAGCCCCGAGGGTCCAAGCCCATCCAAAATGGCTGCGGTCCCCTCTCAGCTGAATTCTACTGACAAACTTTTACAACTGCCGGTAAAATTAAGTCAAGTAATTTGGTAAGGAAAAAATTAAACACCCATATTACTAACCAGTTATTGCATTAACATCCAAGCTCATGTTAATTATTTGGTTAATAGCAGCTTTTGCATCTGCAGTAATTACGGTGGCATGGGAGAGCATACCCCTAGGCATTTCAGACTTTGGGACGTATCCTTTGTATACTATATGGCGAAAGTATTCCTGTTTGGTGAACTACGTCACCTCAGATAAATATTTTTACAGTTTTATGAGTGTGGCAACATTTCTCTGAGTGTGTATGGTTGTACATATGCATTAGCAGTTTATAAGTAGGCTGTTTACGCTCCAATTTACTTTGTAGCCCATGAAGGCAGCCCAGTGTACAGGTTATTATTATCATATAGGAATGCCTCTTGTGGTACTATAAGTTGGATGCCTGTCCAGTCTGTATGCTATTGTGTCGACCCTGAGTAAAAGGCAGCCACAGCAAAAAGCATTGTCCTGTCCCATGAAGTCAAATATGACGTCGCTCATGTTTCAGTGATCCGGTGAGATTACTTCTGCTCCCCGAGCAACTCTGGTAGACTGAACCTTCAGTCTCCTCCTCATCATCTTGCAGACGTGACGCAGCGATACAGTACGTACCAGTGCAGACTTTGCGAAGGGCGTTATACTGGTAGCCCGTCTGACAGTCACAGCGGTAGCTGCCGGGGAGGTTGTGGCAGATCTGGCCCACTCCGCAGCGGTGCGTCCCCATCTGACACTCATCAATGTCTAGACGGGAAGAGAGAAAGACAAAGGAGCACCCGAGTGGGTTTAACTTATATGCAGCCAGCCTCTTGCTCACAACACCAGACGGAGCCCTAACACTAACCCTACGTTTTGAGAGAGGCACAGCTGAGGCTTTTGCGGAGAAGACGTGAAAAGTTTGTGATTTTATTTGGAGTGACGATTTTTCTTTTTCCCTGGTTGCCAAAACTTGGAGGAACAAAAACATATTTTGATTGCTTAGGGTTAGAGTGAGAGATAGAGCCACTGCCAGTGATAACTCAGACCTCAGAGGGTTAACTGAAAAACAATCTCTCCAGTTCCATCTAGTAGTGAGCGTGCCCACTTGTCATGTGATTACAAATGCTCAAATCTAAAGACTTGATCTGACGTAAGCCCCTGTAACACATCTGAACTCTCCAGCGCAACTATTGCATGTACATAGTGGCGAGACTGTTTTCTCAGCCGCTGCTGCAAGAGTAAAGATTGAAATCAATACAATAATCAATAATGAAATCTATTATTGGTAATGAGTTCTCCGTTCTCGCTGCCCACTCATGTAAAAAACACCTTCCTGGTGGTCTTTATTTTTCTGCTCTGCAGAGATATCGCCTGTTTCCTTTTTCCTTGTCAAACATTGCTACAAGGGAAGTGGAAAAACTGCATCTTAAAAATGAAGTCCCACGCAGTGTTTTTCAGAGCTGACTGATAGTGTTAACTGCAGCTTAAAATTTTTCAAATTCCAAAAAACAAACATTAAAAAAAAAAAAAAAATCTGAAGATTTAATTTGGTGACAGTAGGGATGAAGAACTCCCTTTAAACAGGAACAGTAATCTGGCTGAATCAGGCTCAGTGAAGGACAGCCACCTGCTGGGACCAGGTGAAGGGACTGCTCATTGTTTATCTTTCACTATGAAGCTACATCCTGGTATATTACAGGCATGATGCGTTAAAGGAAGCCTGCCTTTGCAGCGACTATTAGCATTGGCAAGAGCAAATTTTAAATCTGACACTAAAAATCATTTTTTAAAAGTAACAAAAATAAACAAGCAAAAAATTTCCACTGCTGTTTTTTTTTAACTTGCAATGCAGGCTGGATAGTGAATGGCTGGAAAAGGTGAGGTCCCAACCTCTGGATGCTAATGCAAGATGGAGGCCTGTGCACTGTAACCAAGGAGGATAACATACCGACATACTGACTCATACTGTGCCAGTGCCAGTGTCTGTCTACATATTTATGTATACTTATCGGAGTGTCTGTAACGCAAGCAATTTTCCCCCTGGGTTTAATAAAGTCTTCTGATTCTGATAAAAAAAAAAAAGATGTGATTTAACAGATTAGCACCTGGTCTTCTTTTACTTTTTTCTCTAAGTTGGTTTCATGTAAACGTGTGAACACATGATCCATCATTACCAGCTCACACACGTCTGCTGACCACCATACGGCTGCATCTGATGAGTCTGAATCTGTCCAAGCAGTCGTGTCCAACTTCCCTGGAGAAGAGTGGACATGTGCAGACTGCTCAGCTGACTTAACTGGGAGATTGTTTATGTCATGACGGTTGGCTCAAGGCTGGCGGAGAGTTGCCTGTCTAACAGCAGAGCGCCTCGTATTTTGTGTTCTTCCTGTTTCTTAAAGTGATTATCGGAAGCTGTTTGGACAAATTGTTGGCACAGAGTTCGATTTAGCCGTCACTTCTAACCAGCAGCATTTCTGAGGTGCTTTTCAGTCAAGTAAAGTCACCGAATGCAGTGGTGCGAAGTCCAGAGAACACAGTCAGGGGTCTTTTGGAGTGGTCTCTGTCCACAAGAATTTTCCAACACTTTTCTCCTCTTCTCATAGACAGGAAATGTACGTAGACTAATATCACTTCCCTTGTTTCCTTTTGACTGGCATTCACAACCAAAAGCAGCGCAGTGCCATTTTTAGTCTGTGTAGCCAGGCCCTACCGCTATGCTACATGAAGTAGCAGACTACAGAAGTTGCAGAGTGATGTTGCCGAGTGCTGAGATGCATAGTGTGTAAAAGTCACCAAGGCTCTGCTGACTTGATAACTACAGCTATGGTAGCATCAACACAAACACTGTGCGCTGGGAGCTTCATGTCACGGGTTTCCATGGCTGAGTAGCTGCATGCAAACCTTACATGGAGTGGATTCTGGAGCAGTGGAAATGTGCTCTGTGGCACCACAAATCCCACTTCTCTTTCTGGCAGCCTAATGGACCAGTCTGGGTTTGGTAAATGCCAGGAGAATGGTACCAGCCTGACTGCAGGCCCCCTTAGTAAATCTTAACGCTTCAGCTTATCAAGGCATTGTTTTTGTTTTTTTTTAGCAGCAAGCTACAGACCAGGTCTGACAGTGGCAACAATCTCACAACAATTTGTCTAGAAAAAACTTTTTGTTGTACAGGAAAAAAAACTAGAGACCATCACTCCAGTCACTCTAGTGGCATCTTCACTTTGTCCGACGAACACATTTGAGCTATTTTCAGCACACTGTATACCTGAGAACCAGTATAAGGGCACCAAAGCTACATTAACAAACTACATTTGACTTGTTCTTGTTATCACCACTCTGTTTTCCCAGCATGCCCCAGGGGTGCCTTCTTGGGAACCATCTCCACCTGGCATACAACCGTCAGGTGACCACAAAGCAGGCACAGGTGTACGCCGAGAAGCTGGGCGTTCCCTTCTTCGAGGTCAGCCCACTGTGCGACTTCAACATCACCGAGTCGTGCACGGAGCTCGCCCGAATTGTCCTTATGAGACGCGCCCCTTCGTCCCCACCTGTTGGCCTCTGTTTCATTTCAGTTGAGAGTACATGAAGGTCCTCAGAGGCAGTTTCACTTGAGAGCACTTAGCTCCTCCTGGAGACTGAGCATGGAGCTTTGTTTTCAGTGTTTCGGCACTGCGCTGCCCCCTGATGGTAGCACTGAGGTGTTCATGTAGTACACCTTTGTGCATCACAACTTTTTTTCTCAAATCTCAAAACTTTATCCATTGAATGTTATTTATTCTTGAAATACAAAAGCAATTTCCTCATAATCATATGAATTTATTCATAAAATTTTATAACTTTATTCCAAAAACACACTAAACTAAAAATAACCTAAAATATTATACTATTTCTAATATATAAGACTTTTATTCCTAAGTAAGCTTATTATTAATTAATTTTATTTTTATGCAATTTCCTCCCTCATAGATACTCTGCAATCAGCTATAAGTGGTATTATTACAAAGTGAAAGTGTTTAGGAATGCTTCAGCTTACCAAAGCACGTTGGACAACTCTATGCTTCCAACTTTATGGGAACAGTTTGGGGAAAGCCCTTTCTGTCCCCGCATGACTGTGGCCCAATGCACAAGGCAAGCTCTATAAAGGCATGGCTGGATGAGTTTGGTGTGGAAGAACTTGACTGGCCCGCACAGAGCCCTGACCTCAACCCCATCCAACACCTTTGGGATGACCTAAAACAGGTATTGCAAGCCAGGCCCTCCAACATTATTGTCTGACCTCCTAAATGCATTTCATGTGTTTCATTTCATGTGTTTTTGCCAGTGACATTATGAAAGCCCACAATTTAAAATACTCAAGGCTCCTTTAAACCACTGTGATGTGCAAAATGCTAAAAACATGCAGACAAAAGTGCACTTCATTCATATAGGCTATTAAAAAATCTTTCTTAATTTCATAATATATTTTTCCACCAGTGATACTAGTGATTTCAATGCTTTCATTCACACCTTTCTATAACTCCATCCTCCTGTGTCAGTGCCGCCTGTTTAAAGAGTTAAACCTTACCGACACACTTGGCTCCGTCAGGGCTGGCGTGGAAGCCGTGGCTGCACATCACGATCTTCTTCTGGCACGTGTAGGAGCCCACCGTGTTGATACAGTTAAAGCCTGAACTGCAGGGTTCGCTCAGGCTGCTGCACTCGTTCACGTCTGCAGAATCGCAAAGGCAAAGAATCAGGCGGAGAAGAGTGAGTGATTGCTCAGAGGATTAATCCTGATTGGCAGGATTACTCATGTCTAGAACGTCCCAGTAATTTCAACAAAACAAATGGGTTGTTTGTTTAGTCATTCGCTTGTTGGCTTAATCGTGCCTTCTGCGTCCAAAACTGTGGGCGGTGGTGGTGAACAAAAATGAAATGAAATGGTCAGTCTGACAATCCTGACCGTTTTTGTAGCACATGCTACAAAAACCCTTGATTTCTTTATAAATTGGTGCAACACTTTATTGAAACATTTGCAAACCTAAATGGTAATATAGTAAAGGCAAAAACAGGTTTATACAATTCTAACTAGCTTGAAAGTCACTATTTGGTATGGCCACCTTTATTCTTCAGCACAACTTGACTAATTCCATCAATTTTGACAAGATCTACAAAAACACAGTCCGAAAAACCATGACAGAACCTCCACCGTGTTTTTAAGATGGCTGCAGACGCTCACCGTTATGCCTCTCTCCTGACCTCCTCCCTACATACTGACAAAGATTTGAACCTAAACTTTCAAATTTGGAATGATCACTCCATAACACCTGCTGACCCCGATTTTCAGTCCAGCTCTTGAGTAATTTTCATCCCTCAGCCTTTTCTCCTCATTTCCCTTCATTAAGTCAATTCAATGCAATTCAATTTTATTTAGCGCCAATTCACAACAAAAGTCACCTTTACACTGTAAGGTAAAGACATTATGGTATTAGAGAGAAAACCCCAACAGTCCAATGATAATCCCCTATGAGCAAGCACTCGGCGACTGTGGGAAGGAAAAGCTCCCTTTTAACAGGAAGAGACCTCTGGCAGAACCAGGCTCAGGGAGGGGCAGCCATCGGCCTCAACCTGTTGGGGGTGAGGGGAGAGAGAAGAGAGACAGGAGAGCAAGAGTCAAGGGTGGCTTCTTGACAGCCATCCTTCAGCTGAGAACATTTCTGATGGGGCTTCGTTGAACAGATCCATTTCTCAGGTCGTGCATCGGGTCTTTGCTGGTCATTTTCCTATTTCTTAGGGATACGACTTTCATACAGTGGGTTTTTTTTTGGTGTAGATAAGTTTTAGGCCTGCCACGTTTTCTTTCATCCTTCACTTGTGCGGTTTCCTGAATGTTTTTAATGACACACTGCACACCATGCTGAAGTATGCCAAGTTTTCAGCTAATATCTCTTCGGGATTCACCTTGTTGGTGGAAAGGTCCTGTCAGGCTGTGTTATTGTGGCATCTTGCGTAGATTCAGCTAAAGAAATGGGCACAAATGATGTGACTGTGTAACAGGCTGCTAGTAACAAAGTGCCTAAATATACAGTTTACGTGAAGACACAACACTGGTTCATCTTTGTGTTGGGTGCCTGTTTTAAGCTTGAATGATTCACAGGTCAGTGTCAAGTCGCTTAAGAAACAAAAATCCATTCCTTTTGAAAATGGTTATGTACAAAGCCTGGGCTGAAAATGAGTAAAGCTCAGTGAGGAGCCACTGTGGCTCCCGTGCTGGACAGATCCCCATTGTATCCATGAGAGGGGCGAGAAACTGAGAAAGGGATGTGAGGATGGATGCGTGGAAATGACAACAAACGGGTATGCAGGTCAGGCTGAAGGGGAGTGTATGAGGTGTGGTCCCAACCCTAAAACTCAGATCAGTTATCACCAATAAAATATAAATATTGACATAATGTCTGTAGTTGTAGTCTTTGGCAGTGTTGTGGCTGAGATGTCTACATGACAACATGTCTTCATGACATCAGTCAGCTTGCGTTCAGTGTCGTGTTTTAATTGTAATAACCCATCTGAAACCTTGCCCCTGATAAAAACCCTCCATAATATTAGAATTAAAAAAATCTCAGCAGCAGCAGCAGCGGGACAAACTGCATCATAAAGTCTATGGTTTTGTCTTCGGCTGTAGCAGTGTCTACACTGGAGCGCTCAGAAATGCAGGTGAGAAGAATTCCTACACACAGCGTCTTGCTTGCTTTGACTAACCAGGAAAACCGATGGCTACGGTCAGGATACTAGTGGGCAGTTAAACACACTCAGTATGCGTGGATATACAGTGGTGTGAGAAGAAGGTTTTCACAGTTTTGTGAAAAATCCTGACACTGGAATTACGAGGGTAAGAAACTCCCAGGTGCTGCTAATCAAATGCACCAATTTACTGATCATCACTCAGTCTGAGCACCTCTATAAAAGCAGAAGTTTGCTGGTCTGGAACAATGCCACAAGTTTTCCAGGAGTTGAAGTCCCAGCAGATTCACCCCAAGATCAAACTGTGCAATGCTCAGAGAAAATGCTAAAAAAAAAAAAAGAAGAGCTACATCTCAGACTCCAAAGCCCCCAGTTAGGATGCTAAAGGTTAAAGTTCATGAAGGTACAATTAGAAAAAAGACTGAACAAGTATGGCCTGTTTGGAAGGACTAAAAGGAGGAAGTCTCTCTAAAAAAGAACATGTCAGCACAGCTTAGGCTTGCAAAGCTGCGTCTGAACAAACCACAAGACTTATGCAACAATGTCCTTTGGACAGACAAGACATCTCAAAGTTGAGATGTTTGTGCAGATATGCTGTGTTTGGTTTTTGCCCAAATGTGCTGCTGATGGCCAAACACTTCATACCATGTGTCGAGCATGGTGGTGGATGAGTCATGACTTGGGCTTGTTTTGCAGCCACAGGAGCTGGGTGTCTTGCAGCCATTGAGTTGACCACGAACTCCTCTGTATGCCAAAGTATTCTAGAGTCAGATGTGAGGCCATCTCTCCAACAGCTAAAGCTTGGCTGAAATAGGGCAGCAAATCTGCAACAGAATGGCTGGAAAAGAAAAGAATGAATGTGCTGCAGTGGTCCCAAGTCCAGACTTCAAGCACATTAAACTGCTGTGGCAGAACCCTAAGGAAGCCGTGCATTAATAAATGTCCACAAACTTCGACGAACCTCAGTGAGACTGATAAATCATACAGAAAAC
Organism: Etroplus canarensis; assembly: GCA_015106775.1. NCBI lineage: Eukaryota > Metazoa > Chordata > Actinopteri > Cichliformes > Cichlidae > Etroplus > Etroplus canarensis. Next base: position 24,465 of record VUQH01068007.1, read on the forward strand.
CATTCCTTCAAGCTGCTGTTGGTAAAGGGGATTCTACAAGCTACTTATCATAGGGTGTACTTAGTTTTTCACCAAATAACGGAAACAGCATAACTAAGGATTTTGGTTTTGAAGTAACTGTACTAAGAATAACAAAGAGGGCCTATTGAAATTGTGATAAGTGGCGTGTGTGTGGTTCAAGTGCACCACTGAGCCACAGCATGCCACCTGACAAAGCGCTCAGTGGAAATTCAGAGCCATCAAAAATGTAAACAGAGCACTCTGATGGCAAGTCACCAAGGGGTTAGCAATAAAAAAAAATATATTTCTAAAAAACACACAGAAAAAGACATTATACATTTGGAGAGAGCCAAAGGAAGCCTCCCACCCTCAGTGACAGATATAATGTATGTGCAGTCATCTGCAGGGAGTCATTATGACGGATGATTACTTCGCACTGCGTGGCTGTATATCAGCCAAGGTATAGGAGACAGTTTTATGACATCAGGAGCACCCAGTGGTGAACATTGTGGCTACCTCAGAGCAGGGATGTTGCCCTACACAGTGCTGAGAAAAACTGCACATAGTTTATAGAAAAATGGATTGCTGTTTGTTTAATCTGTTTGTTAGTACAGTGGTTTTGTGTGTGTGTGTGTGTGTGTGTGTGTGTGTGTGTGTGTGTGGAGACAAACTGAGGAATATGAGGATAAACTCAAGTGTGGACGCCACAGTTTGAAGCTGCATTGAGAGTTTTTTAATATACTGACGCTGAGATGACACTAAGTGGGTAGTGGAGAGACTCCAGGTAGTTGCACAAAGCCAAGAGATGGTGATGGGTGTATCTAAGATTTGTTGTGACATTTTGGTTTTTGCTTGCTGAATAGCTAAAATAATAAAAAGCAGAGTAAAAACTGTAACACAAGGGAGTTCTGAACCTTTGGTTCAGACGAAAGCTGGCCTAGGATGACAGCTTGGGTTCTGCCAAATTGAATGTTGCTCATGAAACATTTGCAGCTTCATACACCAAGCGAGCAGCTAACAATCTGAAACAAGGAGTTTTAGAGATGCTTGTGGGAAGATTTGCTGTTTTTATTGGACCACACCTCTTAATCATTGAATTCAGGTGATTCATTCAGTCCCATTGCTGAAGTTCTACAAAATCAAGTATTTGTTAAAGATGTAAAAGGATGCCACCATAGCAAATAACAGTTCATGAAATTTCCTCCCTCATAGATATTTTGAAATCAGCTGTAAGTGGTATTAATGCAAAGTTGAAGTGTTTAGGACTCCTTCAGCTTACCAAAACATTCTGGACAATTCTGTGCTTCCAACTTTGTGGGAACAGTTTCGGTAAGGCCCTTTTCTGTTCCTCACATGACTGCGCCCCAGTGCACAAAGCAAGGTCCATAAAGGCGTGGTTGGATGGGTTTGGTGTGGAAGAAATGGACTGGCCCGCACAGAGCCCTGACCTCAACCCCATGCAGCACCTTTGTCCTAGAATGGAGATTGTGAGCCAGGTGTGCTTGTCCAACATCAGTGTTTGACCTCACAAATCCTTTTCTGGATGATGAGGCAAAAATCCCCACAGACGCTTGTAGAAAGCCTTCCCAGAAGAGTGGAAGCCGTCGTAGCCTCAAACGGGGACCAACTCCATACTAAGGCTTATGGCGCTAGAATGAAATGTCATAAAAGCTAATGTATTTATAATGTGTGGCCCAATAGTTTGCACATATAGTGTATTTCTGAGATCACAATGGAAATTAGCCTGTGTTTCTGTTCTCTGTGAGGCTGAACTATTGTTTAGCTAATGCTCGACCATCACATGAGAATGAACTGGACCATGTTTTAGCCTGGAAATGTAAAGCCAACATTTTTAATGAGTTTTTTTTGCCCCCTACCTACACCAGACTGTTGAACAAGGAATTATTACCATTTTAATTCATCGTTTCTACCTTCATTTTTACCACAAGACACATGTGTGATACTGGCCGTGAGTGCAGAACTGTCTACATGTTTTATTCATTTGAGAGGTCTAATTTTATAGGTATTACACACTTCGCACATGTGGTTTTCCATCTTTTTATGGTTTGTTCTTTAACGAGTAGTCCCAGACTGCATACCTCTAGCAAGGCAGATAATTCCCTAAACACCTTGGATGATTTAAGTCCCTGGATGCAGAAAGATATCTGGATCTGGACTAGTTTGTCATATTTTCTTGAGGTCAACATGATGCTCTCTCATTGTTTTTCAAACTCCAATTTAATGTGTATTTTTGAAGACATGATGTGAAACATCCAATTCTGGACTATCTTGCTATGGCAAAGAATCCTTCCAAAACATTCCTGGATCCAAATCCACTCCTAAATTTAATTATTTCTAAGATGGGCCAAGACCCAGTCTAAGTCTAGAGACATTATAATGCAAATCTAGCTATAACCTTTTGGGTAGTCCTGCTCGCGAACAGATACAGAACCAAACTAATCACATAAACTACTTGGGGGAGGTAATTGCTTTTTCCACTTATGAACCACTGTGTTTTATAAGATGAATAACAAGAAAATCAAAGATTTCTGTCAGCAAAGGCAGTGCAGACTTGCTGCCTACATGGACTAGTCAAGCTTATTGTCCTGCAAATTCACAGCCCCAGAGGCCCATTCTGAGCCAGGAACCAGAACTTCAAGGATGTAGTGGCTCATCTGGCCATGGCCCATCACAATGCACAGGTTGCTGTAATGTTTGCAGAAGTACAGAAAGAAAGCGATATGTTTTCTTCTCACTGGTTGGCTGTATTACACAGACTAATACAATCCACTGAGAAGTCATGGAGGCTCGGAAACTGACAAATGAATCTCATTCATCACAAAATGAAAGTGAGTTCAGGAGTATTATGACTACATGGGTATGTAACAATTATGGCCATAATAACCAGAAACACCGTATATGGACAAAGGTATTGGGTCACCTACACATTAAACCTATAGGAGCTTTTATGATCTCCCATTCTAAATCCATAGGCATTAATATGGACTTGGTCCCCCTTTGCAGCTAGAGCAGCTTCCACTCTTCTGGGAAGCCTTTTTGCAGGATGTTTGAGTGTGTCTGTGGGAATTTTTGAAGAGCATTCCTGAGGTCAGACACTGATGTTGGATGAGAGGGCCTGGCTCACAATCTCTGTTTCAGTTCATCCCAAAGGTGTTGGATGGGGTTGAGGTCAGGGCTCTGTGTGGGCCAATCAAAACAAAAAACAACAGTCAGGCAGTTTTGGCATTTGGCTAACCCAGACTCATCTATGAGACTGCCAGATGGAGAAGCGTGATTTGTCACTTCACAGAACATGTTTCCACAGTTCCAGAGTCCAGTGGTCATATATTTTACACCACTCTGACACTTGCTATTCTGCTTGGTGATGTAAGGACCGCACACAGCTACAGACCTCTGTAGTTATTGAGCCAGCAGAATGTTGGTGACTTTTATGCATTATGCACCTTCGCACTCAGCAACCCTGCTCTGTAACTTTACACAGTCTGAGTTACTTCGCAATAATACCACTTACAGCTGACCATGGAAAATCTAGAAGGGAAGAAATTTCACAAGTTGTTGCAACAGTGGATCGCAGGAAGTTTGTGTGCATGACAGTTAAATGCACTTAAAGTGCTCAGTTAGAATAGAAAAGCACTATATAAGCGCCAGTCCAATAGTGGCATCCTGCTTCAGTACTACGCTGGAATTCAGTGAGCTTTTTAGAATGACCTAGTCTGTCTCTCATGCTTGCAGAGGCAGACTGCTTGATTTTAATCACCTGTGGCAATGGGACTGAATCAAACACTTATATTTCAGGCAATTGCTGGGCTATTAAAAGTAGGCCTACCAGCTAAAAGAAGAGAGCCACTGAATATCTGCTAGCACAATGGGAATAGAGATTATAGCAACAGCGACAGTCGAAATTTGCAAATTGACCTTCCACTTATAAAAATGGGAACTTATGCTAATTACGTTGTGAACCAAATTACTGCCCTATTATGGCTTGCCAGGACTCGATGCCACACCTACACTACAGCCATAATTCTTGACTGGTCCTAACCTAGCTCAAGACATTATTATGTAAACCCAATGATAGTGTTCATGTAAAGACAGCAGAGGGGCACATGTAAGCACTCATTTTAAGAAGATTGCAATCCAGAATCCGTAGTGTAGTGGTTTACATGTTTGCTTTATAAGCAAAAGGTCCCTGGTTCAATTCCAAGTGGGGACCCAAGCCCCTCTCTCCATAGAGGGTTGCATCAGGAAGGGAATCTGGCATAATAACCTCTTTCAGATTACCAATGTGAATTAATTTGCTGTGGCCCCCCCTTGGGGAGAATACAAGGGAGCAGCCTGATACACTTAGGAGTAGCAATTCTTGTGACAATGATAAATATGACCTTGACTTGAGAACAATCTGGGTAAATATCCATTGAATGATTTCTGAGTGCAAGGTTCACCAAAATCTGCCCAGTGCTCAAGGAGGAGTAGCGATTCTTGTGAATTGTAGAGTGGTGGATGACGGACGCCTCACTGGGACTTCAGCCGCATGAGCCAAAAACCTTGTGTTACCAACCTCTAAACATCTTGTGAAACCGTACAGAGTTAGGTGTAGCATTTTAGTGAGGTTAACACCCACCCCTTTTTATAGAATTGCCACCCATCGGGAAAAACATTTAGGATAAAAACTGCAGTGCCAAAATAAATTCATCTGACTTGAGTTGAAAGTTAGCTTGAATCGCTCAAGAAATCCCAAGACAGTTAGATTTCAAGAACATGGATTGTATTGCAGCACAGAAAAACACACACTTTGACAAACAAACACAAATGGCTCATTTTGCTTAAAGCTTTGTCTCTACAGAGAACAGGGACAAACCTATCAGCTATTTACTGTCCGTGAGTTCAAAGTACACTTTACTCAGCCTGGAGCAGTACTGACTGAATCTTACCAATACAGTTGCCATGAGAGTCCTGCGCGAAGCCGTTGACGCATTTGGGCTTGGGATTACACCGGAAAGAGCCCTTTGTGTTCTCACACACAAAGCCCATACCACAGTTATGGGTTCTCGCCATGCATTCGTCAATGTCTGTAAGAAAGAACAGATTAACATTAATTTCTCTGGATAAAATAATCATTACTCACATTGTTCTGTTGGAAAGTACTCTCGGCCTGAGAGCAGTCTGAGCTCTCAGCTTGTTGGCCGTACAGCAGGTGGCACTGTGGCTCAAGAACAGAATAAACATGAGCAGCATCCCAGACATTCAAACTTTCTCTCTGTCATTGTTTAACTGGAGGGAAAATTCCAATAAAAACATCACTTGATCCAACTCTGCAATTAACAGAACTTGAACAAAACTTCTTAAATGACAGTTATTGAATCTCATGAGCAATGTGAGAGGTTTTTTTTTCCTCTGTGCCACAAGCCTCTTTTTCAGTAGTTGACGTTATCCTGGGTCCTCTGAGCAGGAGGTCTTAATTTGGGTTTTTTCTACTGTAATATCAGAGGGATACTTTTTCAACTTCACAGAAGAGTTCTTTCCTTGCTTTCAAGCAGCTAATTATGCTTTTGCCTGCTGGATGGTTGACTAGATACAACCTTCATGCTTTGGCTACATTGATTAGACGTCTGTGACACAAGTCACAGAGCTTCAAAGTGCATTCCCGCCTACGCAATACTGCCTCTTTGGTTGATTATCTTGAAACATAGTGAAGGTTGGCATCTGCTCAAGCCCACACATTACCGCTTGGGCCAAAGAAACATTAGCTGCATATCTTTATGAAGATCTGCTGAGTGAGCTTATACATGCCAAAGGCAAAACGTTAACATCCATCAGGCCACTGATGACCTGTCTAGGGTTAGAATCATGGCTGAGTTCTGTTTTAGCCAAATGTAAAAAGCTAGAAGATGTTAAATTTCAAATCGTGTCTCATACGTTTGGTATTGCAGATTTTCTACTAAATGCTTTTAAATTTGGGTCCATGTCAAGGGGTGGGTGTTAATCAAATCCAAACCCTACCAAAAACTCTGCATGGGTCATCAGTGACCCTATGGTTGTTAAGAGCCTAACACCACCAGGTAGTCAGAGATCTTGTCTATGTTGTCCACACTGATCTAGTTGCACAGAATGTTTGACTTTTTAGCATACCCAAAGGGATACCTTAAAACTGAAGAACTTTAAGATCAAAGTTCAAGGAGGTGTCATTTGGTTTTTGGGATCAAATCCAGGCAGCATGGCAGTGCAGTGGTTAGCACTGTTGCCTCACAGTAAGAGGGTCCAAGTTCCACCAGCTGGCCAGCTTTCGCCCCTCCGTTTTTGCATGTTCTCCCCGTGCTCCCACAGTTCAGAAATATGTGAAAGCGGTTTTGCTAACTGGCAATTCTAAATCCACCTTCGGTGAGAGTGTGGATGGTTGTCTGTCTTTCTGTGATGAACTGGTGACCTGTCTAGGTGTACCCTGCCTTCTGCCCTATGACCCTTAACCGGATAAGCAATAAAAATGGATGGATCACGTCCAACCCAGAGTTATCTTTCTTGTGACTTGTATACTGCTACAGTGCTGACGTGGACAAGTTGCAAGCCATCTTATGTAGCAAACTACTGTCTTTAGTGGATCAGTAATACATCCAAACACCCTAGAAACTGAGCTTGCCATTTTCAAATTACCATATTGGCTAACATCGTGAAACAAGCATCACCAGAGTCATAAAGCTGTGATAAATACAATGTGTACAAAAAGTATTCACCCCTTTTGGATGTTTCAGCCTTTTATTCCTTTAATAAATGAAATCATGGTTAATATAATTTGGCTTTTTGACAAGAATTTGCAAAAAAAACAAAAGCTTATTTAATGTCAAAGTAAAAACAATTTTATAAACTAATGTCAGCTAATTAAAACTATATAGTGTAAAATAAATATTTGCATAAATATTCAGCCCCTTTAGGTCAGTATTTAGTAGATGTGTGGACATGTCTCAGTCAGGCTGGCACATCTGGACACTGACATTTTTCTCCATTCTTCCTTGCAAAACAGCTTTAGGTTGCTTCAGGTTGCTCGGGGATCAGGTGTGAACAGCTCTTTTCAAATCCAGCCACAAATTCTGGATTGGATTGAGGCCTGGGCTTTGACTTGGCCAATCCAGAACTTTCACCAGGTTGTTTTTAAAATCTCTGTGTAGCTTTTGCTGTATGCTTGGGGGCGTTGTCTTGCTGGGAAATAAGTCTTCTCCCAAGCTGTAGTTCTCTTGAAGACTGAGCCAGATTATCCTCCAGGATTTGGTGATATTTTTCTGCGTTCATGTTCCCCTCTACCTTTGCAAGCTTTCCAGGACCTGCTGCTAAGAAGCATCCCCATAGCATGATGCTGCCACCACCATGCTTCAAGGTGGAGATGGTGTGTTGGTGGTGATGTTCAGTGTTTAGTGGCCAAAAAGCTCTATTTTTGTCTCATCAGACCAAAGAACCTTCTTCCAATTGACATTGGCGTCTCCCACAAGCCTTTGGGTGAATTTCAGGAGTGATTTCATATGAGCTTTTTTCAACAGCGGCTTTCTCTTTGCCACTCTCCCATACAGCTTTGAGGAACCCGGGCAACAGTAGTCTCTCCCATCTGAGCCACTGAAGCTTCTAACTCCTTCAGAGTGGTTGTAGGCTTCTTGGTGGCCTCCCTCACCAGTCCTCTTCTTGCCCGGTCACTCAGCTTATGAGGATGGTCAGTTCTAGGCAGATATAGACAAGTGCCATACTCCTTCCATTTCTTAATGATGCATTTGACTGAACTCTGTGGGATGTTCAGTGAGTTGGAAATCTTTTTGTAGCATCTCCTGACTTTTACTTTTCAATGATCTTTTCTCTGAGTTGCTTGGAGTGTTCTTCAGTTGTAACAGGAATACTTCACTTTGACATGAAAGAAGCTTTTTGTATTACGTGTATTACTTTAATATCGCTACTTCTAACAATATCAAAACAGACTCGTGATTTTAGGTTTAATGCATTTGAGGAATCTTACTTATTCTCACGTCTTCACAGCATCAAACTAATTTGAACTAAAATGGAGGGAACAATAAGACATAAAAGACAATCCTAGTGTTGTATCTATTGTTTGTGTTTATTTCATACTGCTGATGTCAAATATGTAGAGATGAAAGAAGGATAAATAATAGAATTTATGCACTTTACTCATTTTTCTGTTTGTGTGGACATAATCAATTTCTAACGTGGGCAACAGTGAACAGAGCTAGTCTTTTTTATCTGCTTTGTTTGTCTCTGTTCATGTTCTACATAACAGTTGTTCAAGCTGAGTACATAAATTAGAATAACTAATAAAAGGTGACATAACATACATATCCTCTTGTATTAGTCATATTTTTATATTGCATTAATGTGTCATGAGGTTCAATCAGCTTTGCCCAAAATAGCTGGTAGAAATGCCCTTCAGAGAGCTACGTTTTACTTTTATACTTTGAGTACATTTCAGAACTGTATTATTTCACTTTTACTTGAGTAAAGAAGTTGAACCAGTACTTTAACTTGTGCCACATTGTTTTTGCTCTCAAGTATCTGTACTTCTACTTGAGTAAGGACCATGTACTTTTGCCACCTCCATAGCCAAGATAGAGCTAGCTGGCTAACTGTAGCTTGCTTACAAACATTACTACATGGAAATCATGGGAATGCTAGCTGGCTGTAATCATATAAAATACTGTATAAAAGTCTTAAGCTACCGTTCTTTTTCTATATTTTGCTTCCAAGGAGCCAGACTTTCTTGTAATTTCTTTAAGTGGTCTTTAGCGATAGTTCCAGTCTTTATACCTGACCATTTTAAGAGGAATATTTTTGTGTTTATTAAGCCGCTCAACTCTGACCTATGACTCATTCAAGGATAAAAATGGCACCTGACACAAAGAATAACCAGACAACTAAATAATATCTTTAGACACTTTGTTAACAGCAGCCTGTCAAAAAAATACATAATTTGTCACCCTGTCTTCAGTCAAAAAATACCAAAGATGACACAGTTTGACAGGCATGAATAAGTATTTTTTCCACCAACAACATGCATCCAAGGAGCTATTAGCCAAAAACTTGGTATATCCCAGCTGGTGTGTCGTGTTTCCTTAAAAGATCTGAAGAAACTAGAGAGAAACAGGAAGTGGCAGAATGTGAGCAAAAAAAAAAAAAAAAAAATCGCTAATGCTGGGACATTCCAACAGCCACATTCACGATGCACTTCACTGTAGTCTTACATTCAGGGATTTGAGAGTCCTGAAGGAGCCTTTAAGGACAAATTATTCTGGGTTTTCAATGATACAATTAAACAGATCAGTAGACAGGAGGTGATGACAAACATTAGGACCAGAATAGCCTATGTGTGCATCCATTACGCACTGCCTCTCTTTGAGCCAGAGGTGTTGGACGTGTGTGCTGGATCCTCTTCAAAATGCTAAAAAACTGGCAGCAGTGAGTGCCACACTCCAACACAAACATGAACCCCAGCCAACGATAAGTGCCAAGTTGTGTTGCGAAGTGGAAGCACACTGATGGTAATGCTTAGGACCTCACAACACGAATGCATGAATAAATATGACAAGTTCTTCTGTGGAATGAAATATTTAAATGGATAATCCTTCAGATTTAATGAAATTATAGCATGTTTATAACATAATCAGCGAACAGCTTTGTGTATTTACGTTCTTGTAATTTTCTCTTTACATGGTGTTTTTTATTTTTAGTCACACTGACTTCCATTCTACGGCACAAATCGAGTTGCACTGAATGCTCAACACAGCTTGTCATTTAAATTTTGTCAGTGCGTTTATTTTCCCTAATCTACCCTAACACCTTATTTTGGATAAGGCCAAAATGGACTTTTTTTGGGGAAAGAATGTGAGTAGGTTTTGATATGTGTCAGTTAGAATGATTATTTTCTTTAATAAAAAATTACATATTCTGATTGCTAGGATTAGAGTCTGGGTTTGTTAAATTGTTCTGTCTCCCAAAGTCTGTGTCTCGCTTTGCTCTACTTTCTCTCCTCTCTTTCCCCTCACCCCCTGGTTTCTTCCTGTTAAAAGGGAGTTCTTCCTTCCCACAGTCGCCAAGTGCTCACTCATAGGGGATTGTTGGGGTTTTCTCTCCAATATTGTTGGGTCTTTATCTTACAGTGTAAAGCACGTTTAGGTGAGTTTTGTTGTGAATTGGCACTATCTAAATAAAATTTTATTGAACTGCTTGAACTGCTGTGTTGGCTCTGCGACAGACTGGCGACCTGTCCAGAGTGTACCCTGCCTTTTGCCCTATGATAGCTGGGATAGGCTCCAGTGCCCCTGCGAAGAAGATGAATGAATGAATGAATAAATGACTGATGACTGAGACCCTTTGCAATGCAATTAAATATTAAATGATCATTTGGTGGCCACAGGATTTCATCTTGGCTGTTTGCAGATGATGTGGTGCTGATGTTTTGCTACTGAGTGTGCAGCGGCCGGGATGAAAATCAGTACCTCCAAGTCCGAGTCCATGGTTCTCAGCCGGAAAAGGGTGGATTGTCCTCTTTGGGTTGGGGACGAGATCCTGCAACGAGTGGCGGACTTCAAGTATCTTGAAGTCTTATTTGTGAGTAAGGAGGGATGGAGCAGGAAATCGACAGATGGATCGGGGCAGCATCTGCAGTGATGCGGAAGTTCTACTGATCTGTTGTGGGGAAGAGGGAGCTGAGCTCTAAAGCAAAGCTTTTGATTTACCGGTCGATCTACGTTCCTGCCCTCACCCATGGTCATGAACTTTGGGTAATGACCGAAAGAATGAGACCGCGAACACAAGCGGTAGGGTTGCTGGACTCACCCTTAGAGATAGGGTGAGAAACTCAGTTATCTGGGAGAGGCTCAGAGTAGAGCCGCTGCTCCTCCTTGTCTAATGGAGCCAGCTGAGGTGGTTTGGGCATCTGATCAGGATACCTCTTCGATGCCTCCCACTTGAGGTATTTCAGGCATGGCCCTCTGGAAGGAGACCCCAAGGCAGACCTAGGACACTCAGGTGTTCCCATCTGGCCTGGGAACACCTTGGTGTCCCCCCTGAAAAGCTAGAGGAGGTGGCTGGGGACAGGAAACTCTGGGCTTCTCTGCTTGAACTGCTGCCCCCGTGACCCGGATCTCCAGAAAAGCATCAACAGATGGATGATGGATGTTCATCTTGATGGTGAGCCACAACCACCACAATTTAAACACAGATCTACTATAAAGACATGCTTTTCACAAAAAGTATTTGTCATTAAGAGTATTTTTGGCATGCTGTAATTTTTACTTATTTCTTCATTTCAGTACCTTCTGTCATTGAGGTCAGAGGTCTCTTTTTCAAGAGATCTATGCACAAAAACATGCACCTTTAGAATACACCAAATGACACCAGAAAGAAATACATTATTCATATTCAGAACTAAGAAAAACATCTGCAAGAGTAATTTCTGAGTTTTAAAATTATTCTATACTTTTTGTATTCCTATTCCTGTTTTGTCCAGGGTCAGTGTGAACAAGAGGTACCGCTAATAGTAGCAAATCATACAACCTGACCCTGTAAGTACTGTATTTGATTGTAACAGGGGCGTAAAGGTAATTGAGCAATTTTTGAAGAAGAGACTTATAAATAAGTATGCAGCTTTTTGCTGCTCTCTTCTGTTTGCTAAGTATGACCAGCTCACCTTTTCATAGTTGGAGGTACTCGAATGGCCTCTACAGTCACCAGATGTCAATCAAATAGAGCATCTTTGGGATGTTGTTGGATGGGTGAAGTCACACCTCAAGAAAGCCTGTCTAGGAGACTTCAGGCTGTATTGAAGACTAAAGGTAGTCATATCAAATATTGACTGGAGGTGGCAGAATTGAAGATGTTGGGATTTTTGCTCAGAGTGACCAGGATGGACAGGATTAGAAATGAGTACATCAGAGGAACAGCTCAGGTTGAGATGTTTTGGAGACAAAGTCAGAGCGGCAAGGCTGAGATGGTTTGGACATGTTCAGAGGAGGGATAGTGGATATATTGGACAAGGGATCTTGAAGATGGAGGAGAAGAGGAAGATCACAGAGACGATTCATGGATGTAGCGAAGGAGGACATGCAGAGGGTTGGTGTGAGGGAAGAAGATGCAGGGATAGGGTGAGATGGAGGCAGATGATACGCTGTGGCGACCCCTAATGGGAAGAAGAAGAAGAAGAAGCAGAAGAAGAAGCAGAAGAACCAGAAGAAGAAGAACCCAAACCCATTTTAATAGCAAAATATTTTAAAAATAAGGGGTGGCTCATGATGTACTGTATGCTTTCCGTAAATCTGTTCTGGTGGTTTATGTTTTATTTTTTAACTGTACAGCACTTTAAATAAACCTGGCTTGACTTGACATACCTTAATCACATTTTACTGGCCATAGCTACAGCACTCAGAGGGGTCAGAAAGACTGGAAAAGCATAAGTGCCAGTCCATCTTTCCTTATAGCAATCAGATTACACTTCTCCTGCCATAAGCAATAATTCAAGAAGTCATTTGAAAACCATCATCACAAAACCGAATGCTGACTCTTTCAGAACCATCCAGTGACGTACCTTTCTGGCTCTAGGGTTTATATCATTGTGTTTCCTTTCGTTTTTACTCCCTGTTCTGCCTCATATCTGTTTTTAACCAATAGCAAAAAAGTAAAAAGAAAAAAATCTTTGCCAGCATATTGAAGAAGACATCATTTCCACTGACTACTTAAGGGGCTCTGGAAATGACAGCTGGGTAAATTGGCTTAATGAAATACATCAGGAACAATGAACTCACCCTCGCAAAGACTGTTCCTCAGCTGGTAGCCAGCAGGACAGGTGACCTGCAGCTCGCATACAAATGAACCCACTGTGTTCACACAGCGCTCACCGGGCCGGCAACTGTGGGTGCCGGTCACGCACTCGTCCACATCTGCAGAAGAAGAGAAAAGGTGACTGCGTGTGTGATGACGAAGGAGGGAGGGAAGCTTGATTATGAGGTGCAGGGGAGCTTGCTGATGGACAGGTCCTGTTCGTAATTTAGCCCCTGTGCTCCTGCTCCCTGTCACCGGGATCGAGCTTCATGAGTCAGCAGCAGATGGGCGTCAGCGAAAATTACACAGAGGAAGGCATTCTTATGTCTAACAGTATGAGGAAAAGCAGGAAATTACACATTTTGGCTTCAACTTGCACGAAAATCATCTGGCTGGGAAGCAGTCATGAGAGCCTCAGGCACGAAAGCCCTTTGGTACTGTAGTTTAACAACCAAGAACTGTAGTGGTATTAAAGACTAAAGCTTATCAATATTTTATAGTACTTCACTGGATGTCAGCTTATTATAAATTATACCTTTAATGACAAAACAGGCCATCCCAATCACAGGTTATTTTAATGATGTATTCTCATAATTGGTTGGCTGTATTTTTTTTTAATTCATTTCTCTGTTTAACAGGAACAGCACATGTTAATGGACATTAATATACGGACATACAGCGTATATAGAAAGTGAACACACCCTTGTTAAAGCACCAGCTTTTTCTGCTGTAAAAAAAAATGAGACCGCGAGAAACCACTTCAAAAACTTTTCCACTGTTAATGTGACCTTGTTATGGTCCCCTGCCCTCTGGATCTGCCTCTTTTCTTTCTTCCTCCCCTTCTCCCTCTTCCTCTCTCTTTTGGGTGTGGGTTGGGCCTAAATCATGTCGTGCTCTGGTTCCAGGTGTGGGTGTGTCTGGGCGGAGCGGAGCGGAGGCTGCTCACCTGTTGCTTGTTGGTCATGACCACGGCATTTAAGCTCCGCAGTCTCCTCCACGCCCAGGCCCGCTAAGCCTTAGTTCATGGAAACCTTATCTAGTGCTTTTGCTTGTCTCTGCTCATCCTGGGGCCACCCGCCACCCACCTGGACCAGACACGGATCCTGCATATACCACTGTTTGATTAAATTCTGACCAACGCTGCAGGAGGAGTAGTGATTCTTGTGTACTGCGGACGGATGGACAGTGGATGAGCTCACTGGTCTTTAGGCCAGTTGAGCTAAAAATCCTGAAGTTTACAGCGAAACAGCTGCAGGCACAGGTCAGGTCCATCCGGAAGACAGCGTTATCAATTTTTCAACTGTAATCAGGGTCTACAGGGTCGTCAAAAGTCTGTTTAATGGTTCTAAAATTCAAGATGCAAATGTAGCAAAATGTATGCCCTTTCAAAGAAAAATGTATAAGTGAACTCAGTCTCGGGGCTTTCATTAATCTGTTTTCTGGGTTGTTCTCACTAGTGGAACCTTTAGGTGCCAAGTAACCAGCTATTTTTATTTTGTAGATGGTGAAGACCAAAGCAAATCAAAAAGAGGAGTGAGTGTCAGCCTTACATCCAACACAGTTACAACATCACATGAATGCCAATGTTATTCTGTGTCTGCTGGATGTGTAACTAGCCAACTTTTTATGCCAATCTAAAAAAAAAAAAAAATAATCCTACATGGACTGTAACATGTAGCGTGTAAATGGACAGATGCTCTTTTTTTTCAAATAGGCAATGAAGCTGTGCAGCACAGCAAGCCAAGAGGAAACCTCCAGGGCTGAGTAATTAAGCCGATGCAGAAGTGCCAAAAACTGCAGTTCTTCTAATGGCTACTTATGGCCTGCTCTGAAGGCAAGTCAGTCTCCATAGACTCCCATGTTAACATGCCAGTTTTTACAACATTAAAGACTGAAATACTGATGTGTAGTAATACACCCAATTTTTCAGAGGATCAAAGGTAATGGGGCAATTGATTGACAAGCAGTTTCATGGCCCCGTGAGGCCTGCTCCCTCATTATTCCATAACAAACTGAGCAAATAGAAATTCTGGAGTTGATTTCAAACGTTGAACTCGTATTTGTAGCTTTCAATTTGGAGCTGTCAGTATGAGGTACGAGTAAAGGAGCCTGAAAAACCAAAAGAAACCTATCAGAGAGAGAGCAGAAGTTTTAGGGATGGCCAAAACAACAATCTGGCACATTTTTAAAAAAGAAAGAATGCACTGGCTAGCTCAGCAACACCAAAAGACTTGGAAGACCGTACAAGAGAGGTAAAATGGATGATCACAGAATTCTTTCCTCGCTTAAGAAATACCCATCACAACGTCTGAACGAGTCAAGAACACTTTCAA
The DNA here is from genome assembly GCA_015106775.1 of Etroplus canarensis. Lineage (NCBI taxonomy): Eukaryota > Metazoa > Chordata > Actinopteri > Cichliformes > Cichlidae > Etroplus > Etroplus canarensis. The sequence goes on from VUQH01068007.1 coordinate 39,617, forward strand.
GGAGGTAACTACAGCATTGTCAAAGTCTACACTCAAGAGACACTTTCATGAATGTAAATACAGAGAGTTTACAGCAACGTGCAAACCACTGGTTACACTCAAGAACAGGGAGGCCAAATTAGACGTTGCCTGAAAACAACTAAAAGAACCTACCCACTTCTGAAAAATACCCTTTGGACAGATGAAACTGAGATGCATTTGTGCCGGAATGATGGGAAGGAAAAAGTATGGACAAGGAAAGGAACAGCTCATGATCTGAAGCATACCACATCATCTGTCAAATATGGTGGAGGCAATGTTATGGCATGGGCAGATATGGACACCAGCAGAACTGACTCATTAGTGTTTGCTGGTGAGGTGACTGCCGATAGAAGCAGCAGGATGAATTCTGAAGTTTACAGGGCTATATTCTCTACTCTGACAAGCCAAATGCTGCAAAACTGATTGGACGATGCTTGAATGAATGTACCTTTCGGCTGGTCCCTTGTGTTCTCCATCAAGGGGTCGCCACAGCTGATTAATTAAGTCATAATAACTTAAATATTACAGCAAAAGTAACCCAAGAGCTTGTCAAGGCAAAGCAAGGGGATTTTCTTAATGACTAAGTCTGTCACCTGATCTCAAACCAGCAGAGCAGGTTTTCGGGTACCGAAGGAAAAACTGAAGGCAGCTGCAGTAAAGGCCTGGCAGCGCATCTAAAGGGAGGAATCACAGCATTTGGTGGGTTCTAGACTTCAGGCAAAGATATTGAAAACAATCCTCATGAGCCTGAGGGCAATTCTTTTGCCAAACCCCCTGAATCAAAGCTGAAAGTCTTCACTTTGATCACATCTTGACTGACCAGAAAAGAGAAAACTCGGTCAGGAGGGATAAGGTCTGTGGGCCGCCTACCGAAAACTGTTCCCTTTTTGGGGGTTGTCTCATCGCTGCCTCTTCGGTACTTCTGCTGTCAATTTGATTTGCACCAAAGCTAGTGAAATGGATTCGCGGTGGTACGTACTTCCTAACTGGACTGATTGCCTCCCTACGGTTTGACTGACTTCCTGTGATACCGACATGATCCAGAGTTCCCTTAAGCAGTTTAAAAAAGTTTCTGTTGCTCAGTCCGGTTATTTAAAAGTGCATGAGGCAGAAAAAACAAAACAAAAAACAAAGCCAACTGGATTTTATCTGGTCTAAATCAAGATTTGCTTTTTTGTCCCCCTGCACACGCGGCCCTCCCCGAATGTGTGCTCGGATGCCGCTTGGCACGTCTTTATACCCACTGTGGACAGCAACTGCTTTGTAAATCCCAAGTCAAATTTAAAATATCAGGTCTTGGCGAAGGCTAAAGTGATACTTTGCCCGTTAGGCGCGTTTGTGTGAAATGAAACACACAGTTGCGAGACTTTAAATCTTTATCAGTCAAACAGTGCGGCAGCCGGTAAACAGGCGCTGTTGATTTATGACACTGGTGGCCTCGTGCTGAGACAGTGGATCGCTGCTGTGTTGCGGCCCGTCTTTATCAAACTGCCGCACTCCCTTATCATTGCATCGCAGTGCTCGGCCGAGTAGCTGGACCCGCTGATAGGGCAGCACTGGGATTACTGTATGTGCGTGGCAGCCAGCCAGATTTGAAGATCACCCCAAAATATGGTGCGTTCCACGGGGAACCAGACGAAAAGGTCTTGTACAAAAATCTGCATGGAGAAAACAAAAATCTGGAACAAGAGGGAAGTCTTTCTCGTCATTCAAAGCTCGGGGCCACGGGGAATTAGAATAAACTGCGTGCCTTACAACACCTTCCCACAGGCAGCAGCAGGAAGAAAAACACTGATCTGAAAGTTTTCAGCGTGTACCTGGCTGTGTGAGTAACATCCTGCAGCTCCTTTCCTGTTCACCTCATAAACCTGCACCTCATCACCTCTCGCAGCACAGAACACGCTTTATTGTATTATAGCGGGCCTCCGTGGGGCTGCAGCAAGCACATTTGTCTGACTAAAATGCACAGTTTCCCCTTTTCTGAGCAGTGCGGCGGTGGCAAACCCTTGTTTGGGAGCCACCTTCGCAAATGTCCCCATTCGTTCCCCAACTGCAAGACATCTGTTATCTACATTGGAGGGCGGGTTATTTCCAGGGGCAAAATCATGCCGAGTGCGGAGTCCACCCGGTCCTCTGGGACCGGCTCGCCTTCGAGCACGGGGACGGACGGGACCGCTTCCAATGTTTGCGTATTGCCAGTGGTGCAGAAAGTCCACGGCGGAGCTGTGGTGCCCGGCGCTATTTCCACTGCGTCATCAAAAGGAGGAAACGCAAAGGAAAAAGTGCCTCCTGCCTCAACGTCCCCTGCACCTCCCCTGACTGCCCCCCCACCCGGGGGACGGCCTTATTGCACAGTTGTGAGGAGGGAAGTGATCCAATACGAGGTGGAAACAAAGGGCTTATTTTGGAGAAATACAAAGGCTTAGCTGAATGGACAAGGGAGATAGAAGCTTTAGAAGAATCCCATCAAGAGTGAAGAGGAGGCTGAGCAGAGGGAGATGAGAGCACACACCCCTTTTGTTCCTACATGCTCAACCCAGCAGAAGACGAGGGTGATTTTATTTTATTTTATTTTTTTAAGTTCAAGCTGCTGTAGATGAAGTCAGCCTCGGCTGATTTGCAAGAACTGGCGGCTAAACAGGGAGGTTAAAGTTACACAGATGCAGACTGTGAGCATGATTCCCCTGTCATCCGTGACAGAGGATAAATTGAAGAATGTCAGCCAAACGGAAAGTGGGCAGATGGACTCAGGTGTACAAGCGCGAGTGACATTTCTTCAGGCCACAAGTTCCAGCTTCTCATCTGAAGACATTCAAAATGCTACGCAAAACATGATGACCGTTCACAGATGAGGGAATAACGCTTGTATCCTGTACAGTCTGAGATGGCTTAGAAGCCAAGGGAACAGTTGTGCCTGGCTAATAAATAATGCAATATTTATCTTTGTCACAAGGAATGGCTGCAGCTAAAGATGCAAGATGATGCAGGGAAAACACCTCTTCTAAAAAGGGCAGGTTTTTCTGATGTAAAAAATGAGACCACAATCAATCGTGTTAATAATTTTATCACCTTTAATGTGACCTATAACCTGTACAATTCAAATGAAAAAGAAGCAAATCTGTTAGGGAGAAAAAATACAGAAAATAAAACTAATCTGGGCTCTGGCTGGGCCATTCCAAACTTTGATTTTCTTCTGGTGAAGCCATTATTTTGTTGATTTGGATGTGTGCTTGGGGCAAAACTACAGCTTCAGCCTTCTAGCAGACATCTGAAGGTTCATTGATATCTGGAACTGTTCACAAGACCCTTCACCTTAACCAAAGCCCCAGTTCCAGCTGAAGAAAAGCAATGATGCTGCCACCACCATGCCACCACGTTTCAGTGGTGTTCTTCTGGTGATGCACAGTGTTGTTTTTGCACCAAACATACCTTTGGCAATCATGGCCAAAAAGTTCAACCTTGGTTTCATCAGAACATAGCACATTTTCCCACCCCTGTAGCGTAGTGGTTTACGCATTCGCCTCATAAGCGAAAGGTCCGTGGTTCAATTCGAGGGTAGGGGCACAAGTCCCTCTCACCACAGATGGATGCGTCAGGAAGGGCATCCAGTGTAAATCCTCTGCCAAATTATCTATGCAGATTAATCTGCTGTGGCGACCCCTTGGGGAGAATACGAGGGAGCAGCTGAAGGTACACTCATTCTTTTAAGAGACCTGATGGTTTTTGTTAAATAAAAGGATAGAACTTGGTATCTGTCAGGAAGATCCTACGAGGGCAGCTGACCTTTATTTGGGGTTAATCAGAGTCACTTTACTCGATGGCGGGTGTTCACCCAAAAAGACTGAATGCTACTCCACAAGAACAGAGAAATTTGTTCCTGCTCCCGCGGCTGCGAGAAATGAATCACGTCTTCCTTTTTTGCAGCCCTGGTTCAGGAGTCCTCGCAGCTTGTTCTCAACACATCGTCCGGGCAGAACTTTTTTCTTGTGTGGTGTCCAACAACTATTGTATGATTGGTCAGAAATTTGAAGTGGGCGTGGTTTGGGGAACAGCGGAAATGTTGTCATTCTTGCGATGGTTGAACACTGAATCGTAACTAGTAACAACAAATCTTCCTCCTCTTCCTCCGGTTCAAACAAGTTTCTCTCCTCCTCATCGTCCTTCACCAACTCAAAGACTGCCATCTCTACGACTGTCATCGTGCTGTAGCTGTATTATTGTTTCTGTCAGATCCCTGCAATGCTTGTGGTCTTCGATTTATCGTGGTCTTAATTTTTACATCAGAAAAACCTGGAATTTTACCAGGAGTCTGTTCGCTGGTGATGTGTTAATCGCGAACAAACGGTACAAAGAGCCGGCTCTTTGAAGTGAACCATGGGACCCCTTTGGCGAGAGCTGGTTGTTTTGAAAGTAATAGGAGACAGAATGTTCTAACAATCTCCACGCTACAAGTTTTAAATGCATTCACGGACTAAATATCACGTGTATGCTGTGAACCGAATCACATGAGGGTAGACAAGGATCGTACCACCAAGCAGGGCAGGGCAGGGGTGCAGAAAAGAAGAGTGAGGACTAAGGTACACTGCGAGAAATCTCTAAACAAAAATGATGAAAAGAAATAGGATCTGGATGCATTTTAACAATCTTGATAACACATCTTTTAGTGCAAATGATGTAGCAAATAATAACGTACACCTACATATTATGAGTCAAAAAAGCACAAAATTTGACTAAATTATGAAATGTAGAAGTGGTAACTTAAGTAGCCAAAATCCTCCCACTGTATACAGTGCAGACAGACCAGATCTAAGAAAGTTTTTTCCTGTTGTTGACATTCTATTCTATCTATTCTATAGAAAATGGATGCAAAACGGAGCCACAATGCATTGATAATATGTTCAAAGTGAAGTTCATAATCAAGGGCCCCAACCCCAAATGCAGTTTGGGAGAGGTCTCACTGAGGGTCGGTGGCAGTCCCCGGGCCAGGGAGACCTCCCGCTACCTTTAAGAGAGGTTGGAAGGCATTGGCAGGCATTTATAAACTGGAGCGGCTGTGGCTCAGGAGGTAGAGCGGGTCGCCTTCCAACAGGAAGGCCGGTGGTTCAATCCCTGGCTTCTCTAGTCTACTTGCTGAAGTGTTCTTGGGCAAGACACTAAGCCCCGATGTATCCATCGGAGCGTGAATGTGTGTGATGGTTAAATGCGCTGAAAGGCATAGAATAAAGCGCTGTGTGAATGGGGGAATGCGGCTTGCAGTAAAAAGCGCTTTGAGTGCTCAGTTAGAGTAAAGTGCTATATAAGCACCAGTCCAATTATAGATGTACAACCAGAAGGGGAGTGTTTTGAGTGTAGTCCTGCTCCTTAGACAAGTTATTGATAATTAACAACACTTACATCCTTTGCTTCTTCTTAATGAGAATCCCATTCTTCCCATAAAAAGCTAGTAATCTGCTAATGCATAGATGTTTGAACCCAGGGTATACATGCATAAGTTGTGGTAGTTTAAGGTGAATGCTTCGAATGATTCAACACCAATCATATTTTAAAAGAGTTTATGGCCAACTATGATCCAGTTCCAGGAATAAACGAGCCTATCAACCAAGTGACTTGATTTATTAAGGGAGACAATAAAATGTTGCCAAAAACTTTGGAAACGCCAAGTACGCTGACTGAACGACTCTATGCAGACACTTAATGTGCTTCCATGGAATGGAACACACGCACATTTTGAACATCTGCATGGGTTGATGATATCAGCGAAAGAGACGACTGGACCACAATCTGACTGGCTGGGCGGGTGCACGATGTAGAAAACTCTGTGGTTGAGCAGGGTTGATATCTTCCACAAGGCCTCCCCAACAATTCCAGCCATGTAAGTGTCAAGATTATGGTGGCCATGTGACCACAGGGATAACATAGCGGGGTATGATTGCTATTTAGTGCAGGATCTCATCCATAGTTATCATTCAAGCAATAACTCCGAGCTCTCCATCTCCACAAAGCATTTTAAGGAATGCAAAACAAATCCAACACTGCCCTCAATGGTTTGTTTAGTCCCAGCTCATAAACGGGTGAAGGTGTCAACCACATGCGCTGGAGCTGATTTTCTGTGTGCGTGTGTGTGTGTGTGTGTGTGTTTGCCTGGGAAACTTCACAATATCCTTTCACAGCCTGCTGATGAGCACAAATGATGTCAGCGCCTTAAGTGTCTGACCCACACATGTATTATTCAGGTTGGGTATAAAGCCTTCTTCATAAGGCACACACACACACACACACACACACACACACACACACACACACACCCCTCCACATTCACATGCAGCTGAACACATACAGAGAAATCAAGAAGAGCAGCTTTATTTACACTGTAAACTTGCAAATTAAAATATCACGCAGTCTCGATAAAGGATGACTCACACGAGGCGTTCTGATAGAAGTGCTTCCATTTGCTAAACAAATTACAAGCAACTGCAAACATCCCAGGTGTTAATACTTTCACAGTGTTTTCACAGTCAGAATGATGGAACCTCATTTCAAAAACACCCGGGATCATTTGCAAATCACTTAAAGCCTATATTGCACTGATAATAATACAACATATGAAATGTTATTGCTTTTTGAAAGATACATGCTCATTTTGAATTTGACACCAGCAATACAGGTTTCCTGTTGTGCCGCATCACCTCTTTAAACAACAATTCTTTAAAAGCTGCTCTTCCTTTTTTGTTTTTTTTTTTTCATTTCATAATGCAACAAATATTTGAGTTAGACTTGTAATAGCGTCACCTTCTGGGTCTGCATTGTTTTGCTGAAACAAGCAAGATTTTCCCTGCTTCCTAGAGAAAGAAATCACCTGGGTGGCAACGTATGTTGCTCCAAAACCTGAATATACCAGTCACACGCTAAAGTTGCTTCACAGATTTGCAAGTTACCCTTCCCATGTATCATGTACTCTTGCCATTCCATACATAAACTTTTGTCCACATTTTATACTTTTTGCAAGATTTTGGAGTGTGTCCAAAGAACATTTGTGAAGTCAGACACTGATGTCAGATGAGAGGGCTTGGCTTTTGCAATCTCTATTTCAGTTTATCTGAAAAGTGTTTGATGAGGTCGAGGTCAGGGCTTTGTGCAGGCCAGTCCAGTTCATCTACACCAAACTCATCCAACCATGCCATCATGGAGCTTGGTTTGTGTACTGGGGCACAGGCATGCTGGACAGAGAAGAGCCATTCCCAAAGTGCTTCCACAATCTTTAAAGCACAGAATTGTCCAAAATGTCTGGGTAAGCTGAAGCATTGAGATTCCTTTCCGTGGGACTAAGGGTAACAGGCTAATCCCAGAAAAACAAGCCCATAGCATTATCCATCCTCCACAAAACATTGCCATTTTTACAACAAGAACATCAAGTGCTGTGTTTTGAGGCAGATAACGTTCTCCTGGCATTTACCAAACTCATCTGACTGCGAGAAGGAAGGTCTCAAAACACAGCACTTGATGTTCTTGTTGTTCACTAAAGAGAACCAAAGTCTCTTGGGGTGTGCTTTACTCTACTCCATCTGACACTCTGCATTGTGCTTGGTGACGTAAGGCTTGTATGCAGCTGCTCAGCCATGGAAACCCCTGCCATGAAGCTCTCGGTGAACCATTTTTTGTGCAGATGCTAATGCCAAAGGAGGTTTGGAACTCCTCAGGTACTGAGTCAGCAGAGCGCTGGCGACTTTTACGCATTATGTGCCTCAGCACTTGGCGACATCACTCTGCAACTTTAGGTGGTCTACTACCATGTGGCTAAGTTGCTGTGGCTCCTAAATACTTGATTGTGGAAAATCCAGGACGTCAGAAACTTCACAAACTGACTAGCTGCAGTGGCGGCATCCTGTTACGGTGCTACGCTGGCACTCAGTGAGCTCTTTAGCGGGAGCCAGTCTTTCACTGATGGTTGTGTGCTTGATTTTATCCAGCTGTGGCAATGGGACCAAATGAAACACCTGAATTTAATGATCAAGAGGCACGGCCCAATTCTTTTGCCATGTGGCTCAGGAGGTAAAAACGCCCTGAACCCTGAATTGTTTCTGATGCATCCATGAGCGTGTGTGCGATAGTTAAAGGCATGGAATAAAGCACTTTATGAATGGATGTGTGAACGAGACTTGCAGTAAAAAGCACTCTGGGTGCTCAGCTAGAGCACAAAGGTGCTATATTCAGTCCATGCGGTGTATGCTGGCTTTTGAACTGCGGGCTGAGAGAAGCCAGATGGTCCCTCTTCTTTTTAGCACAGAGACCCCACTATGCCCAATTTTACACACCGACCCATGTCCCTTGGAAACAGGGTTGCATGTCAGTCGGCAGTACTCCAGAGTTTACTCCACAGTCTGCTTACATCTCTGTCAAACCCTCAAACACCCCTCGCAATCACATCTTGTCGTGCTATTTGCTTTGTTTCATCGCAGTCTAAACCAAATGTTGCCCACCCACAAGTCAACATGTGGGAGCACTTTAAGGAGAGAAAGTGCTCACTCTGCTCACTGAATGAAATGATAGGAGGGGAAACATTAACTCTAATGTAGTGCTTATGCATCTAGAGGTATTATCCTGTCTGCTAACAGACAGGCAGGCAGTTTAAATAAACTCAGCCAGGACTGCACTTCCAGCGTATACACTTTGCTGGGTCACAGCTGTGAGCTCTTTCCCTGCAGCCTTCAGCAGTGGAGTAGAACATGATCCTCGCTTTGAAGCGATTTTCATGCCAGTATCGCTCTCTTTATAACTGCCCACCTCTGTAATGCCAGCTGATATGTTCAACCTGCGGTGCAGGAAGGGATTTGCATAGGCAACACATAGCTGGTGCTGCTCCGTCCTAAACTCCAGAGGTGAACCATATATCACAAGACAGCGTTGCCAAGTTTTAACCCTTTTGAAAATGTATTGACTGATTGCAGCAAATGTATTGCTGTATAGCTCTTCATGGAAAACGGTGTTCAAACTCCATAGTCTGTGTGACTTTCCCCCTGTAAAATGTAGACTGATGTTACTGGCCAGTGTTAGTCTATCGCATAGCCACACTCATCTAATCACCCACACACGCGTCTTTAAGCACTTTCTAACTATCACGTACACACTCACACTCCAATGGATACTTCAACATGCAGACTCGGAGGAGTCGGGGATCGAAACAACCCACTTTACCCCCTGAAACCCAGCAGCTACGACTGGGATGATGGTTGGTGATTCAATAGGAAGTAATGTGGCGCTCCACTCATGTAGCCCTATCCACATGTTTTAATGCTAATCGCTAATTATGTGGCGACACGGACAGAAGAATGGAGCTGCACATGTGTGGCTCATCATACAGGAAGGGAAAAGCGGGAGATGAGAAACAGAGGAGTTTATTTAACACTGCCATCATAAAGAGAAAGTGTTGTGCGCAGTTAGCTCTGTAAATATTTGGATAGTGACACATTTTTTTTGTAGTTTTGCCTTTAAACCACCACGGTGGCTTTTAAGTCAAATATTGGATATTTGAAGTACCCATGGACCTTTCTTGAGATGCTCTGCTAGCCTTGTTTGTGGGTCTCTCTGCCTTTGGTTTGTCTTTGGTAACAGAAAAGCTGCTCTGTTGGGCTGAGATCAGGTGACTGGTTTGGCCACTGAAGGAAATTCCACTTCTTTGTCTTGAGAAACTCTTGGGTTACCTTTAATGTTTGCTTTGGGTCATTATCCATTTGCACTGTGGAGCGTTTTGAAGCATTAGCTGAATATGAGCAGTGAGTATAGCCACGTCCACTTCAGAAATCTTCCTGCTACTTCTATCAGCAGTCACATCATCAATAAACACTAGTAACCTGGTTCCACTGGCAGCCATACATGCCCATGCCATAACACTGCCTCTACCATGTTTGGCAGATGATATGGTATTCTTTGGATCATGAGCTGCTCCTAAGCTGGCCTTCCTGTTCTTGAGAGTAACCAGTGAGTTGAACCTTGTTGTAAATCTTCTGCATTTACATTCATGAAGGCACCTCTTGATTATAGACCTAGACAATGATACGCCTACCTCCTCAAGAGTGTTCTTGACAGGACTTTATATACATGAGGTAATGGGTAAGTGGGAGCACGTGTGAATGGAGCACAGCTGAAAATAATCAGGATGATGACAGGAAGTCAAGATAAACAACGAGACACCAAGGGAAAATAACTATCAAGGTAAAATAGGAAATACCCAAAGAACCAAACCGAAAAAGAAAGAAAATAATATCAATAATCAAAACTAGAGCAAAATGAACTGAAAGCATATAATGATAATAACCGAAGTTCACAACTGTAAAAATAGCACAAAAAAGCACCTGTACAGTTCAATTGAAAACAAAACAAATCTGATAGGAAGGGAAAATAGAAAAAATAAAAAGTGTACAACAAGCTGGTTACATAAGTGTGCACACCCTCAAACTAATACTTTGGTTGAAGCACTTTTTGCTTTAATTACAGCATTCAGTCTTTTTGGGTAGGAGTCTATCAGCATGACACATCTTGACTTGGTAATATTTGCCGACTCTTCCTTGCAAAGTGCTCCAAATCTGTCAGATTGTGAGGGCATTTCTTTATGGGCCAAGATGGTGGCGCGATGGTAGCGCACGGCCACTCCGGAACCAAGGTGGTGTTTGCACCCCTGTGATTGTCCCTGCTTTGACCCGGTATTCGGGTGTTTGGATGTTGTGGACGCCGGGACGGTGGTGTTCGTGTTCGAAAGTCGGAGGTTCGAGGATGACCAGACGCTGTCGTAGCTGCACAGCTCCGTCCACAGACGAGGCTAACTGGCGATCCGGTGGCGCTGTTTTTCATGACCTGCCGGGAAGCGCCTGTGAAATCAAAGTTTTTGGGTTCCGGGGGGAGTATCATCGCAGGGCTGATGCTGTGGCTGGGCAGTTTCTGGAGGCTACGATCTCGGCTTGCTGTGTGGACTAAGCCTTCAGTCCTCGACGTTGCCTGATGGTGGCCGGGGAAGAGGACATCGCGGGCGGGGTGTTGTGCTGGGCCGAAGGCGAGCTGTAGCTCACCCTACAGATTTTCAATTGGATTTAGGTCTGGGCTCTGGCTGGGTCATCCCAAAACTTTTGTTTTCTTCTGGTGAAGCCATTCTTTTGTTGAGCTGGATGTACGCTTTGGGTCATTGTCGAGTCGAAAGGTGAAATTCCTCTTCAACTTCAGCTTTCTCACAGACATCTCAAGGTTTGGGGCCAAAATTGACTGGTATGTGGACATGCTCATAACTCCCTTCACCTCAACTAAAACCCTGGTTCTAGCTGAAGAAAAAAACTCCAAAGCATGATGCTGCCACCCCCATGCTTCACTGTGGATATGGTGCTCTTTAGGTGATGCACAGTGTTGTTTTTCCACCAAACATATCTTTTGGAATTGTGAACAAAAAGTTCAACCTTGGTTTCATCAGACCATAACAGATTTTCCCGCGTAATTTTGGAAGATCCGATGTCTTCTTAAAAAATAAAATTATTTAGCTACCTAAGAATAGGTATCCATATTGCGACCCTACCCCGTAGTCCAGACATATGTAAAATATGGTAGATTGTTGTCACATGTACTACACATTCACTACTCTTCAGAACTCCAGCAACTCCTTCAGTGATGCTGTGGGCCTCTTGGCAGCCTCCCTGATCAGTTTTTATTTCATCTCTTCATCAAGTTCGCAGGGTCGTCCAGTTCTCGGTAACGGCCACTGAGTAATTGCCTATCCTACGAGGGAAGCTGAACTTTATTTGGGGTTAATCAGAGTCACTTAAATCGATGGCAGGTGTGTACCCACAAAAACTAAATGCTGGAATTAAAGCAAAAAGTGCTTCAACAAAGCATTAGTTTTCGGGTGTGCAGACTTATAGAACCAGCTTATTGTACATTTTTGATTTTTTATATTTAACAGATTTGCTTCTTTTTCATCTGAACTGTACAGGTTAGAGGTCACATTAAGGGTGGATAAGCTTTTCAAATTATTTACCGCGGTCCTATTTTTTTACACGAGAAAAGTTGGGTAGTTTAATTGAGGTGTGTTCACTTTCTATATCCACTGTATGCTCTGTCTTTTCACTCCATATTTCCATTTGTTTAAAACTGAAATATAACTCCAGAGGTAAAGAGACAAAACTCTGTTTCTCAGTAGATACTGCTGCTTCATTTTCTTTGTAGAACTTTCTATCATATTCTACAAATTCCCAAAGCTTTGTGACTTTTTTGGTGATTTTCATGAATGGGCACAACATTAGACAGGTTAACCTTCACAACTATAATGAAAGGGCTTCCCTGTTTTCTTCACATGCATTGGGTTGAAGCCAGACTTTACAAAAGTGCATGTCCCTCAGAGCCAGTCAGATTGAGGGACACTCAAGGTAAAAATGCTGTGCAGTCCTACAGAAAGATGGACTGCACAGGTGGCAGTGGTCTTCATATTTCTAATCTTATTTTTTCACTACCAGTGTAGGTGATTGCTTCTGAAATGGTAGTGGATTTGTAGCTGAAGATCAAACCTGCACAATGTTCATGAGATGTTTTGGACTATGCTTGGCCAAAAATGCCTCAGCTCAGCTATATGAATATCTCCAAAGGATATAAGCAGTATTGTCTTGGTAATTTCAGCGCTTGTCATGGACTGTGGATCTCCAGTAGTCATCATGATGGTTTGTTATGAAAATTATATTGTCACAATTAATGTACCTTTGGCTGCCCCCTTGCCTTTTCCCCCAAAGAGTCAGCACATTGCTGGCCACTGGATGGCCTTCCTGACACAAGCCTCCATGGTGAGAAGGGCTTGTGTTCCCACCTGGAATCAAACCGGGGACCTTTCGCTTGTAAAGCAAATGTGTAAACCACTACACTATGGAGACACTCACAATGCCTTAACCACACACAGCACGCTGAAAGGCACGGTAGCTGAGTATGAACACAGATGGTATGTGCAGTGCTATCGCAGCAACCGCTCCCACAGAGTAGTTGGCTATGGTTGAGTCATGCTTCAGACAACAGTGTCCACGACCTGGTATTGGGAGCCCAATCAGCTGATGCATTGTTTAGTATCACAAGACTTGCATTTCCCTCCTTCATGAGTCACTGAATCCAATTAAAATGTGTCCCGTCCTACGGACAAGCACTTCATTTCACGTTTGTCCTGCCATTGTGGCTGTACGTGTCTGTTTGTTTACCCAGCGGTGACTGGTGTTTGTTGGTGCCGCTGGGTTGCTTGTTACCTTGTGGAAAGTGGCCTCGAGGGAGACAGCTTAAAGGATACATATGAGCTTTGTGAAACACTCCAATTACCGCCAAAGGTAACGTGACAGGAAGGAGCGGCGGCCCTTACCTTCGCATCTGCGGCCGTCTGCCATCAGTGAGAACCCTGGGAAGCAGGAGCAGCGAGCCCGGCCTGCCACCGCCGTACACCGCTGGCTGCAGGTGCCCCTCTCTGCAAAGAGACAAGCAGCATGATTACAGTCACCTCCGCATTCTACATAGCCACGCCTCCGGGACAGTCATTTGCGCTTTTCATCTTTGTGCTGTTTCTCTGTTCTCTTGCTCTCCCGAGGCTCCTATGGACGCCGCCTTCTCTCCATCACGCTGATCGTTGCTCCCTCCTGGAAGGAGCCTCTCATGAGTCTTCGTAATCACACACCAGAATCAATTCTCCCTATTTAACAGCTCAATAGCTCTGTCACAAAGAGGCATGGGCCGGGAACTGTTTCCCCACAATCTCTCACCGCCACAGTCCCCACTAATGCTCTGTGACAGTGAAGGCCGCTCGATACGTCGATCAGGATATTCCTATAACAATCAGAGACCCTGAAGGAGTGCAGGCTTTTGCTAGAAGCTGGTATGGAGACTTTCTACTGACTTGATTGGGATTCCTCTAATGACTACTTAGATCAACTTGGACTGAACAGTTTATTAGTGAAAGCACAGCTGTCCCTGTTCTGTCCTACCTTCACTGGGGATTTCTTAGCCCGTCGGCAGTCAGGAGGTGCTCGCACACATCATGTCAGTAAAAGCAGAGCTGATGTGTTGAGCAGATGTATCCGGCCTTCTACTGGATATATGGAGTTGGAAAGCGAAGGCATCAGCAACTGCTTGTGCACTTCCGCTCTTTACAGATTTATGTTAATTCACATGAAGCTTCATTTAACACACAAAAGGACAAAAGAAAAGATCATTTACAGTTTTGCTGACCAACTTCATTGTATTTTGTAAGAAACCACGCATTTAGAATTCGATAGCTGCATCACACTCAACAAAAAGTTGGGACGGAGTCAAAATAAGGTTCAAAGAGCACCAGTTTGGAAGACTCCACATTAAGCAGGATAAGGTATCACAAATGGGTACAAAGTAGCATCCACCAAAAGCTCAATCTTTGCAAGCAAGGATGGGTCGTGGCTCACCCGTTGGGGCCTAAAGAGAATAGTCAGTCAATTCAAAAGGAACATTTCTGAAGGTAAGCTTGCAGAGAACATCCACAGTGCAGAATAATGAAAAATCAGTATAAAGGGCGAGGTCTGAAGTCTTTAAAGCCACTGATGAATGCGTGGGATCTTCGAGTCCTCAGGTGAACCGTGAAGCCATACCTGCCAACCTAAAGCACCTTCAGCTGCTCCCTTGCTTTTGTCAGCCGAGCCTGCTGGGGTTGGCTCGGGAGCGAGTTATGTGAATCTCTTCATCATATAGTGAGGACAAGGGTCCTCGTGGACATGTCTGCCAAAACTTTTTGTGACAGTGCAGATTCATCCAGGGAAACACCGCGGCGCACAGACTGCTCGTGCCCCAGCCGGCTGACTTCAAAGATTACTTGACCACAGTGTCTACGGCTGTCTGTGTCTTCAGCAGAGGGCTTTGTCATTACTGGTGATGAGATTTGGGAGAACAACAAAATAAATAAATAAATGTAAGTATTCTGAGTGCAGATGTAATTTATTTATGTAGTGCCTTGGACTGCAAGCCACATTTAACCATACTGTGCTTTTTTAATACAGTTTAAGCACTTTTAGCTCTCATGCATGGCCAATTTTACAATCACCATTACACCAAACATGCATGACTTTGGGTGGAAACCCACACAGGCACTGGGAGAACATGCAAATTGCACACAGAAAGGCCCCAGTCAGGGTCTGAACCAGAAACTTGTTGCTGTGCGATAACAGTGCCATCCCCCCACACCACCACCATTTAGAGCTCACAGGGTTAAGAGATAAACAGAAAATATTGCCCAAGTGAGGGCTCAGTGAAGAGGGAAATTAGATCCAAAAACTTACAAATCATGTTTGACATTAATATATTAAGGAAATCTCTGTGCCCAAGTACTTCTACAGCTGATACTGCACCTCCGAGACGGAAAATGATTAAAAATAAGGTACAGTCGTAACTGCAAGAGGCTGGCTGCTTAAACTGCAAATGTCCTCTCATTGAGTTTAAGTGCATTTGCAACCCTTACTGGTTAAATATATTATGCTAGACTGTATTACTGTTTCACAGACATCACTTCTGAGCTGTTTGGGCTGTATTTTTAAGCCTCAGTCATTAATTTTCCCCAAACATGGCAACATTTGCATTTGGCTTTTATCCTGTTGCAGTTAAGTGTCTTTGCTGGCCTCTATCCTTGCGTCTGGAGGAGTTTATTCAGCTAGATATATCCAGAAAGGAGTTTGGGTTTAAAAAGAGCTCAATGCTACTGTGAAACACATTTTATGCATAAGAATTAAAAAAGCCTGTGACTAAATGCTCGTTGACATACATTGTCTTATAAAGGAAAATGATCATCACACTAATGATGA
The DNA here is from genome assembly GCA_015106775.1 of Etroplus canarensis. Classification (NCBI taxonomy): domain Eukaryota; kingdom Metazoa; phylum Chordata; class Actinopteri; order Cichliformes; family Cichlidae; genus Etroplus; species Etroplus canarensis. The sequence goes on from VUQH01068007.1 coordinate 55,459, forward strand.
AAGTTTACAAGTGCAATAAAACAGCTGGCATTTATCTCTCCTGGTTACACAGGCTGCAGATTATCATCTAAACCAAGAGATTAGTTTAATGCTAATATAAAAAGCAGTTAATCTAATACATAAACAAACTATATTAAACACAAACAACTGCTTGCTGAAATGTGCTCCTGTACAACTAGACTGAACTACATTTGCACATTTTCCTGCGGTGGCTCTGTGGGTCAGCGTAAGCTTTGAACTCTCCATATCTGCTGTACAGATCCTGGGAAACACATAGCAGGAGATTAGCATCAAGATCAAAGCACACAACAGAGCAGGCATCAACTGATTAAATCAAGTACAGCAAGTGTAGTTTGATATGCTTCATGGAGCGTTGCAAACTTGCAGTAAGAGGTTGCCCCACTCGCACTTCCAGGACCAGGGCATGACCATGCTTGGCTTCAGGACTTTCCATGTGGATGAGGCTATTAAGTAGGAGGGATTGGCCCAGTTTTAATTACTAGCGCTGTAATCGCAGACATGTTGCATTTCTGTGGCATCAACATTGCTCAGCTGATTCAGAGGTGATCCAAATGACTGTGGCTATAGTGAATGGCTATGGATAAGTAATGGGTCCAGACCACTCTCTGCACCACTTACTAGACAAGCAGCTGAACACTTCCTCTAACATATGTTTTAGCTTCACTGCCACAGGGACAGATGCAGAGAGTCTTTACCATATGGTACCACAGTCATTTTAGATTTCAGCATTGCTGTATGAGATTTACCAACTGGATGTGTAGATGGCTGAGTAACCAGCTGATGTGGACAGATCTGCTGGGATTGTGACCAAGCTTACTCTGTGTTTTGTTTATTGTGGTCCTTCATGTTATTTTCACGAGACTATGACCAAAGTATCCAATTTTCACACATTACCAATGCGTGTACTCTTCTTACACCAAGATTAGGGGATACACGGGGTAAACCCGCCAAAAACTGACAATTTCCCCTCCTCCCCTTTCCAGCAGACAACTTTTCAGTCACTTGATATTTAATGACTTGGACACACTAGAAAAACGGGACAGCAAACAGTGCCCTCACCCCCAACTGGTTGAGGCAGATGGCTGCCCCTCCCTGAGCCTAGTTCTGCCAGAGGTCACTTTCTGTTAAAATGGAGTTCTTCCTTCCCACAGTTGCCATATGCTTGCACGTAGGGGATCATCTGATTGTTTGGGGGGGGTTCCTCTCTAATACTGTGGGGTTTTTACATTTACAGTGCAAAGTGCCTTGGGGCAACTTTTCTGAATTGGCACTATATAAATACAGTTGAATTGAATTCAATAACAAGCTATTGCATTTACTTTGAGCACTACTTGAGGTTAGACGGGTGGAATCTGTGGCTATGATGACAAAGATTTACAGAATTTAGCAACAGAGGCAACAACTACCACAAAGGCCACAACATCCCACTGGAAATAGTGGCAACAATGACCCAGATAGCAATGGATGTTTGGCTCAAATGTGGCCTTCATTGGCATGTTTCTATTGGCCACATTTGCACTTGACTGATGGAGTTGACTCAGGGTAAGTCTGGTTGCCTCAGCCACAGGCCCACCTTATATGGGCCACATCTGGCTCACAGAACAGTTCCCAGTGCTGTTACCAAGTCGTATATTCTAAAAGTGGTTTAGATTAGGCCCAAACGTGTCTGCTATCTGAGAATCTATTCGTGTTTTTAACACTGCACATCAGAGCTGCATTCTAAATGAATGAATGAAGGATTGGAGCTTTTCTCTCACAAAGCCAGATGTTACTGGGTGTGAAAGATGGTTACTGTAATGATGCAAAGAATGCACTGGAAGGGTTCATTTCTTTCCTTATTTGTCTTAGATGAGTCTGTATAACATGCTAAAGAGTCTTGTTAAAAATCAGATGTGTACAGTGCAAAAGTCTTAAGCCACTACTCATTTATTCATATTTTGCAAGGAAAATGGGAAATAGGTGCATTGATTTATTTAAATGTGCAAACATGAATTTAAAACCAGAGTTTGTACAATTCTAACCAGCTTGAAAGCTGATATCTGGTATGAGGACCAAATTTATCACAGCCTGAACTCTCAGAAAAGCTTTCTTCTAATTTCTTTAAGTAGTATCCAGGATTAGTTCTCCAGGCTTTTTGAAGGACATTCCAAAGCTCTTCTTTGGATGCTGACTGCCTTTTGTTCCATTCTTTGTCAAGATGATCCCACACTGCTTCAGTAATGTTGATGTCCATTCATCACTCAGAACACCTGTTGCCACTGATTTTCAGCCCAGTTCTTGTGTATTTTGGCAAACCTCAGCCTTTTCTCCCCGTTTCTCTTCACAAATGGCTTCTTGACAGCCACACTTCCACTGAGGCCATTTCTGATGAGGCTTTGACAAACAGTAGATGCAGCAAATGAAGGGCCAGATGCATCTCTCAGGTCTTGTCTCAGGTCTATGCTGGCATTTTTCTTGGTTATTAAGGACACGACTTTCAGATACTGTTCATCTGCTGGAGTTTATTTTAGACCTTCCACTTCTTCTTTTTCCTCCACCTGTCCAGTTTCAACAATTTTTTAAGGACACACTGCACAACATGCTGAGATATGCCAAGTTTTCAGCTAATACGTCTTTGAGAATCACCTTGTTGGTGCAGAAATGCCATTTTATGCCTGTCAAACTGTGTTATCGTTTGTATTTTTTCACAGATTCAACTGAAGAAATGGGAACAGATTACGTATTTTTGTGACAGGCTGCTAGTAACAAAGCACCTAAAGATACTACTTAAAATTGATTCTTACATAAGTCATAACACTGGTCCATCCCTTGTGTTAGATGCCTTTCTTATGATTGAATGATTCAAAGGTCAGCTTTAAGTGAAAAAGCAGCCTGTGTCTTTGAAAGATCTTCAAAAACTATGTCTCAAGACCACATTTTTCACAATTACAAGAAAGTCAGGCACCTTGGAAGCAAAATATAACGGAACAAAGGGTGGCTTGAGACTTTTGCACAGCACTGTACATTTTTGCATCGTGGCGCAACGTTTGGATTACCTGCACACGGATCGAGGCTGACCGGGCTGGTGGTGGTTGCACTGGTCGTAGTGGTAGTAGCGGTGGTGGTAGTGGTGGTGGTGGTGGTGGCAGTGGTGGTGGTAGCAGCAGGACTGTCCACCTCTCTAACACTGTTGTCCTCTTCGGAATTCGCTGCAAAACAACGGCAGAGCCCGTGAGCAACACATAGCACTCCTGCTAACTGAAGGCTTTCAGGAGGTTCCTTCAGGCCATTTAATGTTTCTGATATATACAGCGAATTTGAAAATGAGCATTATTCAGACATCATTTGACCCATGCTGAGTGTTTTTGTCATTATCCTCTTTTATGGAGCAGAAAGAGTTCTATGAATAAATTAGATTTCATTTGAGGTTGTGGGGAGGGAATTTTGCTGACCCCTTTTTTAATTCTTTTTCCTCAAGTGCCATAAGTACGATGATGATCTAATCTGTTGTTGGTTTAACTGCGGCATTACCACAGATTGGCTTACCAAAATTTCTGCATTTAAGTTTTCAATGGAAGTAAAATTGTTGAGTTTTATTGTTATGCAGCTGCCTCATCTCATAAAACCCAAGGAGGACAGGGCCAAACACACACGCATACACTGATCAGCAGTGAAGTGATTGACATTGATCATCTCATTGCAATCCAGTGTTTTGAACCTTGGTACCTGGCATCCATAAGGAAGTTAATTTGACATGTATCAACCGCCACTGTCGCAGCCTGTAAGCTGCATGGTTGTGCAAAAAAATTGAGCAGCAGGAGCTTAATGGCATGGCATGCAAGAATTACATCACGGAAGCACAATGCCAGACGTCAGATGGAGCCACCACTGACCAATCACGCTTCTCTATCTAGCAGTCTTTTTGTTCTCTCTCTCTTTCAACCTGTCTTGTCCAGCATGTTGGCATGCAGCATGGTGATCTTGATCACTTTTTATGCCAAAAAGATTTGCTTTGCCAAGTGGAGCTCGACAAGCTCCTCTTTGTTGCATAATTTCTGTCCAAATTTATTGCTGAATGATGCAACGTTTTTGGACTTGACAGGGGAGGTGAGGACAGAAAAGAGACAAAAAATTGCAATTGCAGCAAATGAGAACAATGACAACAAATAGCTTATCTGAGTTTGAACATACAGTGGCTGGCTAAAGTCTTCTTTGGCGTTTTTTTCCCTCTTTTTTGAGTTACAACCTGTAAATTATATGGATTTTTACAAATTTTATGTTCAAGTTTTACACAAAATAGTCCAAATTGATACAGTGAAATGAATTGTCTGTTCCTGCATGACTGTATCCCAGTGTGTAAAACAAGCTCCATAAAGGCATGGCTGGATGAGTTTGGTGTGGAAGGACTTGACTGGCCTGCACAGAGTCCTGACCTCACCCCCATCCAACACCTTTGGGATGACCAATAGGTGAGCCAGGCCCTCTCATCCAACGCTTGTGTCTGACTTCACAATTGTTCTTCTGGATGAATGGGTAAAAAGTCCCACAGACACACTCAAAAATCTTAAAGAAATCCTTCCCAGAAGAGCGGAAGCTGTTATAGCTGCAAAAGGGGGACCAACTCTAAATTAATACCATTGGATTTAGAATGGGATGACATAAAAGCTCCTGTAGGTGTAATGTGGGAGTGGCCCAATACATTTGTCCAGATACTGCCTATCTGGTATGTTCACCTTAAGCAAACTGAGTGCGAGCTCCAGCACAAGCATTTCCAATCTCCTGCCTATATTTCAGTTTTCAAATCTTCGTTCCGGGCATTTCCGGGCAATGTGAACTCTGATGAACATAATGTTATAATGTGCACATTATAACATTCTAAAACAGCTCTTTATCATTACTTCAGCAGGTGTTTTATGGGAGTCTGGTAGGTGAATAATGTTATGTGCATTTACAGTGGTAAAAAGGCTTACTAAAGTATGCTCATGGGAAATGTAGGAATTAGTTAACCTGTACATTTGACTAAGATTGAAAATGCCATCATTTCTTGGGAGACTCAAAAACATTACCTGGAGTAAAATCACTGGAATCTCCTTTAATGACTCATAAAGAAAATGTTAAGAATGCTCAGCCACTTGGTTACTTGATACTTTGATTTGGTTTATCCCAGTGAAAACAGTGCCGCATGCTTTTGTTGACATCAGTATGCATGACAGATGAGAGGGAAATGAGAGTTTGCACATGTGATGAAACCTTGGTTTGCAGGAGCAATGTAACTACATATCACACAGAGCTGTTTACCATTTCAAACACAGCACAGCAAGCCTGCCAAGCTTTGGATTTCTCTAAATGTCATCACAGGGCTGTGATAGCCAGGACAGCAAAAGGTTTCAGACTCCATGGTGTACATTACCTGGTGCACAAGTGTGTCCATCCACCTGCAGGATGTAGCCCTGATGGCAGCCGCAGCGATAGGAGCCCCAGATGTTGGTGCATGTGTGTTGGCACAGCTGGCCGCGGTAGAGCTCACACTCGTCCACATCCTCCTGCTCCTCCAGCGTGTTGGCAGCTTCATCTGCAGCATTGATGGAGAAAGCTTCCTTGGGGAACTTGCTGTCTGAGACTGCACAGAGAGAGAGGGAGAAAAGGGGAGTTCAGCAGAAAGTGAGGTGGTGGGGGGGGGGTGGTCTCAGATTAGAGGCAGATCCAGATTTTCTGTATAATTTATCCCACATTTATTACACTGAATTATGCAGAGCTTTTTTTCTTGAAATGCTATCATCAAGAGAAATCAAACTAAAAACGAGCCATCATCAGAACCTCACCGCATTTCTAGAATTCCTCAGATTACGAAGCATTCATGTGAGAGTAAAGTGATGGGAAAAGAAACAGTATATTACTACAGAGTCGCTGTGACAGCTTTGTTTGTTCAGCTTGAGTCCTATCTGAGTACAGCTTTTAACAAAAAGGGATTGTGCCTAATACACTTGATAAGGACTCCCTTTGATTGAGACCCCTTGAAAATGAGATGTTTTATCTCAGCAGGTCTATCCAGATATAACAAATGAGTCTAATTAAACTTGTATGTTCTATTACTCAACACTCTGTGTTTGAATCACCCTGATGAAAATGCCTTGAACTCGGCCGATATGCCTCTGCCTTAAATCTGACCCTGTGTGACCTTGTCGTTCGAAACCACAGTCTTGTAAATGTCATCAGATCTTCAACACATCACAGGTATTAACCACACAAAGTTTCAACAAACAAGCCAAGCTCCAGCAGTGCTACATCGTTGACCGCTGCTATTGGTCAAAGTGCTTCTTTGGACATTGGCTGGTTTTTCATAGGAATGATTTTCTTTTGTTAAGACACAAAGACACCTAACACAAGGGATGGACCAGTGGTGTGCCTGCACATAACAAACAATTTAGCAAAGAACCTTCAGCCTCATCTGATATGGTCTCAGCGGAAGGGTGGCTGTGGAGAAGCCAGTCTTAAGGAAGGGAAAAGGAAAAACTGCTGAGGTATGCCAAATTACACAAGAACTGGACTGAAAATCAGCAACAACTGGTCTTACAGAGTGATTAATCCAAACTTGAAATTTTTTGTTTCAAATTATTGCCAGTATGTTCAGGGTAGCTCAGGAGAGGGGTACAACAATAAGTGTCTACAGCCATCAGTAAAACACGGTGGAGGCTCTGTCATGGTTTGGGGCTGCATTTCAGGCAGCGGTGTGGGAGATTTTGCCAAATTTAATGAAACTATGAACACTGAAAAGTTTGGTCATATTTCAGTTCACCATGCAATACCATCTAGAAACCGTCTAATTAGCAACAGCTTCATTTTTTAACATGAAAATGATCCCAAACGTGTTGTAAAAGCCTACCTAAATAGACCTCAACATTTCTGATACAGTGTGGGATCATCGTGATAGAGAACGGGAAAGAAGGCAGCCAACATCTAAGAAAGAGCTTTGGGATGTCCTTCAAGATGCATGGAGACTGAAGATGACTTTACAAAATAAGAAGAAAGCTTTCTTAAAAGATTTCAAGCTGTGTTGAAGAATTCATTCATCTTCTTCCGCTTATCCAATTCAGGGTCGCAGGGGGCGCTGGAGCCTATCCCAGCTGTCATGGACCAAAAGGAGAGGTACACCTGGGAAAAGGTCACCAGTCTGTTGCAGAGTCAACACTGAGAGACAGACAACCATTCATGCCTATGGTCAATTTAGAAATGCCAATTAATCCCTTTGCATGTCTTTGGGAGGAACAGGAGCACTCGGTAAGAACACACAAACTCCACAAGGAAGGGCCTAAGCTAGCTGTTGGCTTGAACGCAGACCTTCCTGCGGTGAGGCAACGGTGCTAAACACGACGCCACAGTGATGCTATGCTGAAGAATAGTTGCTTGAAAAGATGACTTGTCACCTTTCATGTCAGAAAGTAGTTGAGACGTCTGGGGGAAACGTCTTTCAAACATCCGTTCAACATTTCTGGTGGGTGGGATGTGATGGTATTTCATAGCTTTGACCAAATCTGTCAGAGTAAACAAAGCCCATGAAGGGTGGTGGTTCAATTCCTGGTTTCTCCAGGCTATGTGACCAAGTATCCTCAGGCAAAACACTGACTTCTAAATTGCTCCAATGCATCCATTGGTGTGTGTGTGATCATTAAATGCACTTGAGGCATAAAAGGAAGTGCATGGGTGAATGAGGCTTGTAACAAAAAAAGCCCTTTAAGTGCTCAGTTGGAGTAGAAAAGCTCTATATAAATACCTGTACTGATCCAGTTATGTTAGATAACACTTTTATGGCTTCATTAGAGCCCCTGTATATAACTAAGGGACTTCAGAGCTGGAGCTGTTACAGAGGTGATTATGGTGGATGTGAGGTGTTTGGACAGAGCACAGTGCAGTGAGTGTAGTTTGATGTGCTTCATGGAGCACTGCATCATTACCATGAGATGCTGCCACACTTGCACTTCCCGGACCGCAGCATGTGTCAGACTTCGGGACTTTTCAGGTGGACGAGAACATTGATCTGAGCGGTAAAGGGAGATGTGGAAGGACTCTGCTAGTTGTGATTGTAAAGCGGTGTAATCCCAGACGTGTGGCTCCAAGGAAATGTTTCTGTGACCTGAATATTGATCTGCTAGCTGCGGAATGTGTCCATATTACTCTCTGAGGGAAGTGATCGTTGCTATTGCTGTTTAAATCTAGTCTTAACCAGCACACTGATTGGACACTGCATCAGCTGATCCAGAGGTCGTCCGAATGACTGCGGCTGTGATGAATGGTTACGGATAAATGATTAATCCAGACCAGCCTTTGCACCACTGACAGGGCACGCAGCAGAACACTTTCTCTAACATCTGTTTCAGCTTCGCTGCCACAGGGACAGATGAAGAGTCTTTGCCATCTGCTACCACAGAGCGTACATTCATTTTAGATTTGAGCTCCTTGTCATATCTGTTAGATTTTGATTTGTTGAGCTTTTCACTTTTTTTGCATTTTGTACTGCTGCTGTAACACAGTCATTGGGACAAATAAAGTATTTCTCATCTTCTTGTCTTACCTTGTCTTGTCCTATATTATCCTGTATGCTATTTTGGGCTAAAGTTGGACTTAATCTGCCAACTAAACAAAGTCCAATTTTCAGTAACTATTTTTCATGCTGACTGATGAGATCTAATCTAGAAAAAACATCCTTGGATGATAAGGGCTGTTACACCGGCTTTCAGGCACTTTGCCTTTGTAGAACAGAATACATCAAAGGATGCATTCCAAAAATAAGCTTTATCAATAATGGGTCAAGATGTGCGTTTTAAGTAAATATTTCTCACAGTCATTACCTGGGGTTTAAAATCAGAGATGCAATGCGATTAAATGTTTCCTGCTTTAATTAAAAGGCAGCGAGTCATAAGACTAAAACCATATCCCCTCTGGAAATAATTACAGTGCTTTTTTTTTTAATTCATAAAATCCTCAAAGAGTGAAGGCATCCTTCATGCATCCTGATTGTGTGTGCAAGTAAGCTATTAGACAAACTGAGTGAGCTTTACTGGTTGTTGCAGCTCCTAAACTTTTAAACCGTGCACAGGTTTCAGCAGGTTAATTGACTCCCGCTTCAGAATGACATCACTCACATTACTCTGCTGAAGCTAAAGGAAATGAGCTGTTCCAGGAGAGCCTATTAAAGGGCAGGATTAAGAGGAATTCCTCTCGTGTTGTGAATGAACTAACAGGCAAACACAGCTAGGAGACCAGCCTTACCTCACCATCAGACTGGGATTTAACTGTTCCCATTAAAGGACAACCACGGAAATAGCAAACTGCAGTTCCATGCTGTGTGTCTGGTCCCAATGCAAAAAACAAAACAAAAAAAAGCAGGAAAAGGGGCTTCCAAACCACAAGTCAATGATAATGGATTGATTCTTGTGCTTTTGAAATCATGCAAGTCTTATTTTACCCATCACACTTCTGATGTCATTGATGAAAAACATGCAAATCCCTTCTGGTGAGGCTTACAGCTGCAAACAAGATATGTAGGTCATACTCAGGGAAATGTTAACAAGCCATTGTGTTTTTGTGGATGGAATGAGATACAAAGGGTTGGTGAAAAGCCTCTGCACTGAAACCCGCTCGTGTAAATGTCAGTGGCGTTAGGTGCTTGACAGATCAGAGACAGAGAAAAACTTTGCTGGCACAAGTAGGGAGACAACAGCCTGAGGTGCCATCTGTTCCTGATTCATCACAGCTCACATACATCTTTCCCCATTACTCTGAATGGTAATGTGACTCCTGACCAATCAACCTGGAGCATCTGTCTTTTGGAACATCAAACTTGGTCCATACTCCACCTCTGACAAAAGCTTCAATGAGAACAAAATACTGATGACTCAAGCCTGGCCTGTTCATTGGACCAGTGCAGTGCTGACGGTAGCTACAGTGGCAACAAAGACAATACACCGTGCTGTCTGGAGCCACCCCTCGTTTCATTACATGTTGCCATGAAAATGGGAAGTTTGCTGAAACGTGCAAACATATATGGAAATACAGTATATAAGGCAAAAAGAGAGTTTGTACAATTCTAACAAGCTTGAAAGTCAATATTTGGTATGAGGGTCTTTATTCTTCAGCACAGCTTGAACTCTCTTAGCCAAGCTTTCTTGTCATTTCTTTGAGTAGTTTTCAGGAATAGTTCTTGAGCACCTTGAAGGACATTCCAAAGCTCTTCTTTGAATGTTGGCTGCCTTTTGCTCTGTTCTCCGTGAACACGATCCCACATTTCTTCAATAATGCTGAGGCCCAGGCTCTGGGGAGGAAAATTCATGACCTATAGTGTTCCATTGTATGTTTTTCCAGGTAGGCTTTTACTGCACTGGCAGTGCGTTTGGGATCATTGTCAAGCTGAAAAATGAAGCCGCTGCCAATCACATGCTTTCCAGATGGTATTGCATGGTGGGTCAAAATCAGACAGTACTTTTTTGCATTCGTAATTCCATCAAATTTTGACAAAATCTCCAACACCACTGGCTGAAATGCAACCACAAGCCATGACAGAGCCTCCACCATGCTTTACTGATGGCTGTAGACACTCACTGTTGTATCTCTCTCCCGACCTCCTCCCTACATGTTGGTGATGATTCGAATAAGAGCTGTTACCGCTGATTTTCAGTCCAGGTCTTGTGTAATTTGGCATACCTCAGCCTTTTCTTCTTCAGCTATCTTTCCACTGAGGTAATTTCTGATGAGGCTTTTACAAAACGTAGATGACGCAACTAAAACTCAGATCAATCTCTCAGGTCCTGTGCTAGGTCTTTGCTGGATTTGTTTTTTCCTATTTCTTAAGGACATGACTTTCAGATACTGTTCATTTTTTTTAGGCCTGCCATGCTTTCTTTTGTCCTCCACTTGTGTAGTTTCCTGAAAATGTTTAAGGACACACTAGGCATGTCATTGAAACTGGTAATTACAATACCTTTCAGTACCAAAATTCTGAAAATGCGACAACACCATTATTTTTCCAGGCCCCGAAGTACCGGATGCAGCGTGAGTACCGAGGGTGCAATTCTTTTGGAAGTGACGGGGGAGCACATGCCTACAGGTCTTCTTGTTTAACCTTACATGCAGAAGAAGAAGAAGGATGGCCCACAAACACAGGAAAAACTACAAATGGCACAGCAAAGACTACATGTGGAAAGACGGTGACTAGCGCAGCTGCCGGGATACCTCCACCCAGCTTTTTAATAAGAAGGACAGTTGGGAGTTGCGTGTCGAAGTACTTGACTTGTCTTCGCCAAAAGTAACATGCAAACAATGCTATCGTACTTTTCAGACTAAGTGAAGAAGTACCTCCACTTTAGCAAAGCACCTAAAAGAGACTGGCATCCAGATCTGTTCGAAGAATTAAAGTTTTTAATTCATATTAACAATATTTACCATCCATCCATCCATCCATCCATCCAACCAAACATCCATTTTCTTCAGCTTATCCAGTTCAGGGTCATGAGGGGTGCTGGAGCCTGTTATAGGGTAAAAAGTGGGCTACACCCTGGACAAGTCACCTGTCCATCGCAGGGCCATATTTGCCATTTAATACCATTTATTTTACCACTGATTTTGAGACAGCTTGTGTTGTTGTGGTGAAATCAGCTATGCGCCACAGGCTATAGTATTTGCAGTGGCTAACATTATATAAATCCTTAAGGTAATGTAATGTAACTAATGTTATATCTCATAGGAACAGAAAAAGTTCATAAAGCTGTGAAACAGGATGTCGTTCATAGGAATCGTTGCAGCACAACTAGCACATAAAATCAAAGTAGTGTGTGCTGGTCTGTACTGCTGTTGCTTTCTTTAGAAAAGTCGTTTTTGTAAAGTTCAGACATTTTAATGGAGGAGTTTACTTTTAAGTGCATGGGATTATGTATTTTTCTGTTTTCTCTTAACTGCGGTGACAAATTTGGCATCGAGAACCGTGTAATTTTACTGCCGTCGGTACCAACGAGTGAAATTCTGGTGTCGTGAGATCCCTACACTAGGACACCCTGCACACCATGCTGAGACACGCCAAGTGTTTAGCAAATAGCTCTTTGGGAATCACCTTGCTGGTGCAAAAATACTATATTTATCTGTCAAACTGTGTCATCTTTGACATTTTTCTTAGGTTCAACTAAAAAAATGGGAAAGCCCAACTCCGGACAGGTATTGCAAATTAACTTAGGTTGTAAATGCTTTGGTGTGTTGTATGGTTCGTGTAGCACACTTGTCTTTATAAAAAAATAAACAATTCTAAAAAAATGATGTTTTCTTGTGACAAGCTGCTTGTAACAAAGTTCCTAACGATGCTTTTTGAGCTGGTTCTTTGCTAAGCCGTCACAAAACTGGTTCATGCCTTGCGTTAGGAGCCTTTTTTTGTGCTTGAATGGTTCATTGATCATCTTAAGTGGCTTAACAAACAAAAAACATTCCACTGAAAATGGTCAGGTATGAGGACTGGTCATGGTCCAGGCCAGGGGTCAGCAACCATCAACTTTGAAAGAGCCAGTTGGGCACAAAAAGCATAAAACCACAGAGAGTCGCAAAACCGCATCAGTTCTGAAACTGCTCTTTTTCGCTCATCTTCAGTTGGATATTTTTCACCAAAGGCTGTGTGTTTATTCTGGAAATGACGCATACTGGGCTTGATCCATACATTGATTGACAAAATATTTAAAGACTTTTTATTTTAATGTCACAAAATAATCATAATCTACAAAATTAGAACTACATTGGATAAACTAACTAAAATAAAATGCATTTTATTTAAATTGTCATTATCTATTCACATTAGTTATTTTAAAAGCCACATGCGGCTCTGGAGCAGCAGGTTGCAGACCCCTGGTCTAGGCTATTGCCCCTCCCCTGTGGCATCCTGGTCCCTCCTTGGATTGGTCCTTCCTAGAGGCTCATCACACCTGCATCCCCATCTCTACTGATTCCTGCTATATTTAAGACCCGGTTCTTCGCCAACACCTTCGCCAGATTATTAACCTACCTACAGTGGTAACATCAGGCTCCCAGAGTATCTTCTGCATACCTCTTTTCGTAAGCTCAATCTCCCCTCTCATCTTTTTTTTAGCAAACTCTCCATCGTGCGCAGCGAGCCAACCCTGAAGCATCCTAGGAAGGACAGGACCAAGAACCTCTAACCCCACGGACCGCCTGCCCGCCCCGCTGAAACGAATTCTTTGGACTGAGTCTCGCCTGCCTGCTCTCAGCTCCCAGTAATAAACACACCTCCATTACCCGAACTCCTGTCTCCAACATAAACCGGTTAAGCCGTCCTTAAGTTGTGGTGTGTGTCTGGGTCCATTTCGTATCGCGACAGGACTGAACTAAACATGAGAGAAAAATCAGCCAATGTCCTTCAGAAGTCCTGGAGAACTGCTGCTAAAGACTTCTTTTAAAATTACAACAAAGTCTGGTTCTTTTAAAGTAAAATATGAAGAAATAATAGGGGGGATGCAAGACTTTTGCACATTACTCTTGCACTGTTACTCTTTGGGGGGAGTGTCATGTGCAGATATGGAGAACACAGCACCCATTAAGCTCCAGAAGGCTTGATATATTGACTTGCCATTTCCCAAACTCCTTCCTTAATATTTGTTTTTCTCACTGGCTGTTTTACCTTTGCACCTTGTCTTACACATACTGTAAATCCAGCCTGCCAGATGAATGTGTTTTCCATGCTAAAAGCGCCACATGAGTGAGACTTGCAGTGCAGTGGGTAACAGATACCTTTCCTGGGCAGGGCGGTCGGCCTCGGTTTCTGCTTTCTCCTCAGCGGGATCTGGCTCGGACCGTCCTCGTCCTCGCAGCAGGTGAGAAAGACGTGACCGCACGGGTAGCCCAGGTGCTGGTGGGCGTCGCAACCCCGTCCTTCGCTGCGGACCCGTACGCCGAGCGTGCAGCAGCTGCAGCACACCTGCCCATCGGCACACAACAGCACGGCCTGTTAGGAGCGTGTCACCGGGGTGCCCTTCACATCTCTAATCGCCGCCTCACTTTATGGCCCTCCACTTTTTTGCTGCTCAGTAAACATCAGCAGGAGGCGGGGGACGTAAGAGCCGAACAGGCGAGCAGGCTGATTCATCCCACTGTAACTGGGGGATGAGTTAAGCCTTATTTTTGTAACTTTCCTCTAAGGAAAGCTGACGACCTGGCTCCATGGTTTACCTTAAAAGATATTTGAGCCAGACCGCAGGGTTTCCGCTTTGCGATGCAGAGAATGCTGGCTGAGCTGAGGAAAGGCATGAGCACCATTTCCTAAGAAACATTCACAGCTTTGAAAAATGCAAATAAAAATGGGAGATTCTGGCAGTTTCCTACTAATATACATGCCAATAAACATGAACAGACTGTGACCTTTATGGAAGCCTCTTTGCTGGAACAGCGGCTTCCTGGTGGTCTAGTGGCAAGGATTTGGCACTTTCACTGCCACAGCCTGGGTTCACGTCCCGGTCAGGGAACAACTATTTAATGCAATTTTTCCCCTGGGATTAATAGAGTTCTGATTCTCCCTTAAAATAAGTTATCATTCTGGTCAAACAAACAAAGGGATGCTTAACATCCTCCGAGCCTAGACAAGGTTGTGTTTCAAATTAAGGCTCGTAAAGTCGTTCTGGTATTACAGCTTTTCTGTTAGAACACTTTCTATTTGTGTGTTCCAAATAGGCGAACATTATAAACAAAGGCGTGGATGCTAACTTAACCCTAATCTTAACCCTGGATAGGCTGCTGATGACCTGGTGGATGTCTGCCACAAAACACAAACCTTGAAGGCCTTTATGGAGGCCTTGTCGCTGGCACAGCTACACACAAGTATTGGGCTATACCTCTTAATAATTAAATTTGGGTATTTCATTCATTCGTTCGGCAAGCAACATAAAGACGTGGCTAAATGAGTTTGGTGTGGAAGAACTTGACTGGCCCGCACAGAGTACTGACCTCAACCCCATCCAACACCTTTGGGATGAACTAGAAGGTAGATCAGTGTCTGACCTCACAAAAAAAGCTCATGTGTGCCCAATACTTTTGTGCATATGGAAAAAAGTTTAAATACTCTAAAGTTTAAAATGCACTGGCAAACTCAGCTTTCACCATGTTATTGTGGCCGAGAATTAAGTATAATCTATTCCCTACTTTTCTTAGCAAAGCAAAACAAACCAAACCAACAATGGTTCATATTATCTTCCGATGCTCGCCTTTAATTGTTTAAGTGTTTATTCTACGGAGAACTTGGTGGATAAATCTGTCCACAATCACAGCTATGATGTCCTGTGTTTCAGTCATGAGTCAACTGGCTTCCTCTTCCTTGTGAATTTTACGCTGCACGTACCTGGTAGGAGTCGTCAGCGCAGGAGTCTTCCTCCTCCACCTTGCAGGTGTCCCCGTTTCTGGCTGAAGTCATACCTGATTCACACTGGCTGTCCTTCACAGAGCTAAAACAGCACTGCCTTTGTGCAACACTGAAACATACACACACACACACACACACACACACACACAGTGGATATAGAAGGTCTACACACCTGGTAAAATACAAGGTTTGTTGATGTAAAATGAAAAAGGAGCACCCAATCAATCATTTCAGTCGGCAACTCTGCCACACGCTGTATATAAAAGATGGATGTAGCCAGCATGATGTCACGCACTGGTTAGGGAAGTCTAAATATGAGCTGTGAAACTCTGCCGTCACCGCCCTGGTGTTTGAAACCGAACGTGATGAGTGAGTGGTGGTTCCACCTGAGAGACCATGGGACGCAGCCTGTCAGTCACAGGGTGACGCGTGCCCTGCTTTATTTTCCTGTCACTTCCTGCTACAAAATAACAGCATGTCGTATTCACCAAGACGTGAAACTAGTCACCGAGACCATAAACACGTCTGAAGAAGCGCTTACTGAGGACACAGGCTGACTATCAGCAAACAAGTTGATGCTTAATCAACGTCGCCTGGCAGTTTTTCATCAATGTCCGGTCACGGTTGAAAAATACACTGCCCAGCCAAAAAAAAAGTCGCCACCTGGATGAAGTGATGCACCCATCATGCCTAGTGCCTACTGTACAAGCCTGTGGGGGCAGTGCTATGATCTGGGGTTGCTGCAGTTGGTCAAGACTAGGTTCAGCAACAGTATGTGCTCAAAGAACGAGGTCAGCTGACTACCTGAATATACTGAATGACCAGGTTATTCCATCAACGGATTTTTTCTTCCCTAATGGCACGGGCATATTCCAAGATGACAATGCCAGGAGTCATCGGGCTCAAATTGTGAAAGAGTGGTTCAGGGAGCATGAGACATCATTTTCACACATGGATTGGCCACCACAGAGTCCAGACCTTAACCCCATTGAGAATCTTTGGGATGTGCTGGAGAAGGCTTTGCGCAGCGGTCAGACTCTACCATCATCAGTGCAAGATCTTGGTGAAAAA
>VUQH01068009.1:2941-41862 GCA_015106775.1 Etroplus canarensis
AGTCAGAGAGGCAAAGCTGAAATGATTTGGACATGTTCAGAGGAGGGATAGTGGATATATTGGACAAAGAATGTTGAAGATGGAGCTGCCAGGCAGGAGGAGAAGAGGAAGATCACAGAGAAGATTCATGGATGTAGTGAAGGAGGACATGCAGAAGGTTGGTATGAGGGAAGCGGATGCAAGGGATAGGGTGAGATGGAGACAGATGATCCGCTATTGTGACCCCTAACTGGAGCAGCTGAGAGAAGAATAAGAAGATCAGATGTACCAACTAAATGATAGTAAAGATGATAGACTTTGTTTCATAACTGCTCAACTTAGAGGCTCAGTTTTTGCTCTTTGTTTGTTGGAGGGCATGATATTCAAAGTTTTAAACTTTGACATTCCTTGTCATAGTTACATATAATATAAAACTTTTTTGTCACTACTTATCAATTACACCTCTCCACTGGCCCAAACATTTAAGCAGGGGTGACTTTAGGCAGCGACACTGCTTATTAAAAGTTCTGCTTTTGGAATCATTAACAAATTCAGGTTAATTAAGCTTATCAAAGTTCGGGCAAATTCATACAGAGAAATATCGGCTGCAGGACGTGGAGCGGTGTTTCACAGCCCTCTGCAGTTAAATTATCTTTTGCAAAAAAAAAAAAAAATTGTATGCCTTCTTTTTCTTTCAGCTTCAAAAAGTTGTGTGTGAAAAGAAAATACCAAAGTCAGTATATAAAGAGTACACCAGCATCTGATGTCAGGTATGAAAAGCCTTGTGACCGCGCTGGTGGTCTGATGAAAAGTTTGCATACAGCGCACTGCAGTCCGCATGTTGGGAAGGCAGCTGTTTGCAGCAACAGCTGAGTGGGGCAGGTGGTATTTTAGGCAGAAAAATACTTTGAAACAGTTGACTGGAGTGAGGATGTCACCGACTGGCGAGATATGAGCCTGTTCCACAACTCATTAGTCAAGGTACAGAGACCAGCCAAACAGCTGTGGAACATTTTAATTCCAGCCTCAAATCAGCAGCTTGGACCTGAGCTGCTGCTTTCAGTGACCTCCAGCCTGCTTCTGCTGCCGAAAAATAACACAGAAACATGACTATACAGTGAATAATTCTTGCGTCCCTCATTTCCCCCTCAAGTCCACCTCCCAACCCCAACCCCTGCTCCTCCGTTATTCCAGCAGCAGCTACTTCCACAGCCCAAGGCTACGGTGTTGATACTGCTTACCCAAGTCTCAATGAGCTAATTAAGGGGGCTGTTTCTAAAGTGCTCTTGCATTTTGTTTGTGTATCACCGTAGCCCCACAAATTACACAGACCAAAGGCTTGTCTGAACTTTTAATCTAATCACGCCTACCGCGAGCCCCCGTTTCCTGGTGTCAGTTTGCTTTAATGAGGCCCGGTCTGAGCCACGGCCATTAGTGGAGCTCAGTAGTGGAACAGTACCGCGACGACACAGGCTCAGCACAGTGCTGCCACAGAGCCTAATCCCCGGTTGCTCCCTGCAGACCCGCAGCCATGAAGCGAGTTGTAAAACCTCCAGCTGTGCAGAACATGGATGACATTTGGAAACATACAGTATCTGGGTGGCAAATTAAGAAATGAATGCATTAAATGCCACGCTTAAATGACATAAAAAGGGCCGCCAGGTGTGTCGTGAATAGATTATTGAACCATTTTTCGGCGACATAGGCACAGAGGGAAAATGATGGTCTCAGACAATGATAGTTAGTTGTTGAGTGCACAAACTTTCATGTATAATAATCATATTAATGCAGCAGTGTTTATTATCATTGTCAATGTGATGGTTTAATGCCACTTACCTTATCAGCTTGCATTCTATAAAGTGGCGGTATTTTGCCTTGGACAGTTGCACTAACGTCCCCATTAGTACAATAATCACGTGGAGAAGGTCCCTACACTATTCATTTTCCATGTAACTTTCATTAATTCAAATTCTGAGAGAATTTAGTGCACTTTCCCATTTCCAATCTGAAGTGCTTTGAATTCTGCTCACTGCACCCGTTTCTGTGTCATCAGCCCACTCAGAGCCTGAATAATTCATAACAATATTTATTAGCACTCTGAGGTACAATTAGATGAATTGGGATTAAGAATTGGCTCGTCTGTGGAAGAGAAAGTAGAACAGCTCTGCCGATGGATTTGGGCAGGCGTAGCTCTAAAACATTATCAAAATAAAGCCAAGCGGATTAATTCCCTTTCTCTACTGTTTTTTTCCCTCTTGTGTTTAAAAGAACATACTTAATATTCCATCTGCAAGAGTAAATCAGAGATGACAAGTTAAAACAAGGGCTTTGCAGGGGACTCACGATTTTTCATAATCCCCAATTCTTTGGTTAACATTTTTTTTTTCCATTTAAATATTTAAAGAAAGGAGTGGCTTCTCTTTTCATTTGAGGTTTTAATTTTTATATTACTTCACAAATTGACCACTGAAACAGCTGCACAGTAATGCAAATATCATGAAAGAAGCAGCGAGCTAGCTTTACAAGTTAGGATAACAGAATTCAGCAGGACAATGACGACCCATTGAGGGTTAGCGTTTAGGTCCGGTTAACATCGAGTTTTTTCTCCTGTTCGAAAAACCCAAAAGGAAAAGCTTTTAACAGATGAAACTATGAAACTTAATTTGAAATGTAACATCTTCTAGTTTCTGAAAATTTCCCTATTTAGCCATTCTTCCATCCATCCAATTTCAGCAGCAGTCTAAGCGGAGACACCCAGACCTCCCTCTCCGTGGTCACCTCCTCCAACTGTTCCAGGGGAACACCAAGGCAATCTCTCCAGCATGTGCTGAGTCTGCCCTGGGGCCTCCAGCTGGTAGGACATGCACGAAACACCTCACTAATGGGGCAACCAGGAGGCATCCTAGTCAGGTGCCTGAACCACCTCAACTGGCTCCCTTTGACGTGAAGGAGCAGAGGCTCTCCTCCAAGCCCCTCCTGGTTGATCTCCTTACCCTGCCTCCAAAACTTAGTTCCTACATGTGGATTTCATTATCAATCAACGCAACATGAAGTTTGTAATGATTAGTTGTGAGCGCCCTCTACAGCACAGATGGGCAACCGAAAAGAACCAGTTATGATGCATTTGTGACTCTTTGCAAACTATTACAGAGCAGTTACAATAAAGATATAAATTGTGACACATTATTTAGGAGAAAAAAAGGAAAAGGAATGTGATATGTTACGAGGTTTTTATGATTTTTGTGAGAAGTGTCGTACCTGCCTCACAACTTCTTCGTGAACATTCATGACACTGTTGAAAATTAGAATGCATTTACAACAGTTTACAACACTGCCGTGACACGTTATAAAGCTTTACAAACCCTTCGTGAAAGTTTTGGAAATTGCTGAATTTGCACCCCGACTTCTGAGATAATGCGAGGTGATTAGTGAGTCTTGCAAATCATTATGACACTCACTGAATTCAGTCACGAAGCACTTATGACACATTTGGGAGCCATTACGAAACAGCACAACCAAGTTTGCACTGATTTATAATCCCTTGCGTGTATGTGGGATCAGGACTTTTGTCCAAACAGACTTCAGAGGAGCCTAATTTCTACCACCTGTAACCGCATTCTCATTGTTTCAGTCACCATCCAAAGTTCATGACCACAGGCGATAGTAGGAACATAGATTGACTGGTATAACATCCATATCAGTGCAGACAATGCAAAAATACATCTGTCAATCGGCTACTCCGCTCTTCCCTCACTGGTGAAAAAGACCCCAAGATACTTAAACTCCTTCACTTGAGGCAGCAATTCACTCTGATCTGAAGGTGTTAATTCACATCCCAGCCACTTCTCACTCAGCTGCAAACCACCTCACTGCAAGCTGGAGGTCATGGCTGAATGAAGCCAATAGAACCACATCATCTGCAAAAAGCAATAATGACATCCTGAAGCCACTGATCCCGACATCCTCCGCCTTTGGGCTGTGCCCAGAAATTCTGTCCATAAGAATTATAAACAGGTGTGGTAACAAAGGGCAGGCCTGGCAGAATCCAGCATGCGGAGTCCAGCATCTTTAGCATGTGGGAAAAACAAAACCCAGCCCCTAGACTGGTTGCCAGTGACCTGGCTGATATTAAGTTTAATGCAACTGTCTTCAAACATCCAAAAAGACATCAATAAATATTTTCATCATAGCTTTTATTGACAAAACTAATACTAACAGATTAGTGAGAGAAGTTTAGGTGAGGACATGTTTGCTGGGGTCAAATAAACAGTTGTCGGCGTTAATCTGTATTTACGTTGATTGCATCAGACTCTGTGATAATGTGAGAAATGCTCGGACAAAACAGAATCAACTCACAATAGCGCTTTGATTACCTGACTCACCTCATCCATCCTCAGGTCACATCAGCGTCCATGTCATTTTCCACTGAGTAATTCCCGGCATTTAACAAGTAGTGAAAATAACTTGTTTTTGGAGTGAAGCGGAAATTAAGAATACATGAATTATTGCTTCAACTCTAAACTCATTATCTCATCGGGCTGAAATGGAAAATGAAGCTGTGACAAAGTTAATCATGCCGTACGGCAGAGAGGATTGGAGGTTTCTATGAAAAATGTTGACCTTAATACATGACCCATCTATTCAGCTCAATTGTATTTTTTTTTCTTTTTTTCCCTCATCCCCAATTAAAGGAGCTTCCGTCTGCCCGTCTCTGTAACAGATGAAGCCAGCAGTTCTTGAACTCTGCGTTAATTAAACATAAGTGCATGTCTCACTATGACTTATGGAGGTTCGCAGTTCCTCCCTTATCCAGATAATATCCTTATCACCTCTGGGTCAACGTGTATCCGCACGCCATACAAACAAGGACTAACCTCTAACGTTTTTTATTGTAAAAAAAAAATAAACAGGTTTAGGGATGTACGTGGATGCTGTTATGCAACACTGAAAGCTCAATGGAGGCAAAGTTCAGTGGTTTTGATGTGTGCACGTGCACATTTCTGTGTGTGCGTGCAAGCAACAAGCTGAACGTGATGGCAATTAAAAATTCTTGAGTTCACCTCGGGAGTTCAGCTCATTGGGATTCATCCAGAGCTAAATTTTATCCTTTATTTAAGAGCCTGAAGATATTAACCTTTTTGTCAGAATGTGTGTATGTGCATAGGTGTGTGCAGGAAATGCAACAGATTTTTTTTTTTTTACATTTTTTGCTAAGGTCACATGCTGTACTTGAGGGATTGAGCAACATTTTCCACAAGATCCATCCATCCATTTTCTTCTGCTTATCCAGGCCCAGGTCACGGGGCCAGCAGTCTAAACAGAGACGCCCAGACGTCCGTCTCCCCGGCCACTTCCTCCAGCTCCTCGGAGGGCACACAGAGGTGTTCCCAAGCCAGCTGAGAGATATAATCTCTCCAGCGTGTCCTGGGTCTGCCCCAGGGCCTCCTCTGAAATTGGTGATCCCCAAAACACCTCACCTAAGGGTCGTCCAGGCATCTGACTAAGATGCCTAAACCACCTCAACTGTTCGCTCTTGATGTGGCATAGTAGTGGCTCTACTCTTCCAAATGATCAAGTGCTTCACCTTATCTCAAAGGGAGAGGGCCCAGGCACCCTTTCTGCTGCGATCTTATTCTTCCGGTCACTACACAGAGCTCCTGACCTTAGGTGAGAGTAGGAACCTGTTAATCGACAGCTTTGCTTCACTGCTCCGCTCTCTCTTCACCGTGACAGGCTGGTACAGCATTACTGCAGACGCCACACCAATCTGTCTGTCTTTTCACTCCTGCTTTCCTTCATTTATTTGAACAAGACCGCAAGATATTTAAATTCCTCCACTTGGGGCAGCACCTCGTTCCAAACCCGGACGAAGTGAGCAGACCACCTTTTTCCGGCTGAGAACCGTGTCCTCAGACTTGGAGGTGCTCATCTAAGCTCCTTCACACTAGCTTGCATTTTCCAAAACCTATACCCTTATTTAGAAATTTAACCCATCCTATTTCATGGGATGGGTTACATTTTTGTAGGTACCCCCACATTTGCTCTCCTTGGCGCCTGCGAGGGGCAGGCTTCACTCCATACCCACCTCTTCACTGCATACATGTGCATAACAACACAGGAGTGTGTGCATTTGGGATTTGTACTTTCTCTATAAGAAATAAATTAAAGTATGTCTTAACTGGGAACAGGTGAGGTGTCATGATTGTGACTGAAAGGAGCATCCATCAAAGCTCGATCTTTGCAAGCAAGGTGCATTGAGGCTCATCACTTTCTATCAAAATGTGTGAGACAATTGTTAGTCATATCAGTGGGAGCGTTTCTCACTACAGGATTGCAGAGAATTTAGCACTTCTAACATCAACAGTGCATCGTATAGTGAAAAGATTCAGAGAATTTGGAAGCATCCCAGCACATAAAGGGCAAGGCTGGAACCCACTCCACACTACCTGGACTTGGGAATACTTCGGAAAACCATTGTCACTTAACGCGGTCTGTCGCTGCATGCAGAAATGCAACTTGAAACTGAAGCCATGAATTAACTCTATGCAGAAACACTGCAGAGTTCTCTGGGCCTGAGCTCGCTCATATTTCTGCTGGTTTTTGGAAAAAAGGGTAAAAAGATGAAACAACCATCCAGATTCTAATTGTTGAAAGGTGCAAAAGCCAGCATTTATGATGGTATTGATTTATCAGTGCCCATGGTATGAGTTGCAAGGTACTGTTGACTCGGAGGCATATATTAGTATTATAGTGGAAATGGTGAAGATACAAGGAGTAGAGGTAGTAAAGATGGATACGATGAAATACCTGGGGTCAAACATCCAAAGCAGTGACAGAGCACAAAAAAGATGATGAAGAGAGTGAAGGCAGGGTGGAGTGGGTGGAGACGAGCGTCAGGGGTGCTTGGAGTGTTTAGACATGGGCAGAGGAGGGATAGTGGACATATTGGACAAAGGATGTTAAAGATGGAGCTGCCAGCTAGGAGGAGAAGAGGAAGACCACAGAGAAGGTTGATGAATGTAGTGAAGGAGGACATGCAGAGGGTTGGTGTGAGGGAAGAGGATGCAAGGGACAGGGGAAGATGGAGGCAGATGATCTGCTGTGGCGACCCCTAATGGAAGCAGCAGAAAGAAGAAGAAGAAGAAGAAGAAGACGAAGTGGCACATATACTGTCGGCTAGGTGACAGTATATGTGCCAATACCACACCACATTGTGCATTGGCTACAAAAGTAAGGCTTAGAGTGCTTGTGCTTTTCCGGCCTGCTTCCTGTCCAGATCTGTCTCCTACTGAAAACAAACAAAGCATCATGAAGAGGAGAATCAGACAACAGCTACCAAAGACTGCTGAGGAGCTAAAGTGGTATATCTTGCAAGAATGGACAAGGTTTCCAAGTAAGAGCCTACAAAAATCAGCGTCCTCAGTTTCAAATCAATTAAAAAACAATGTTAATAAAAGGAAAAGTGATGGAACACGATGGTAAACATGCCTCGGTCCCAACTTTTGTGTGAGTGATAAGCGGTCATCAAACTCTAAATTTGTGTAAATTGACAAAATGCAGTTAAATTGATCAGTAAAAGTACTTCTTTGTTTTTTGTCAGCTAAATAAAGGTTTGTGTGAATTATCATATCAGTGAAAATGGGCTTTTTAATGAGGAAACTCTTCAAGTATGAGTTACCTCCTTTTTTAAAAAAACAGGACTAATTTATGTAAAATGATTCATTCATTTAAATATTAACAGAACTCCAATACAGTATATGACAAGTGAATCAAATCCCAAATTAATAGCTGCTGAAAAATATTTTAAATGCAGGGAAACCAATATTCTGTGGTGATGTGCCTGTTAGAAGTAGAAGTGCTTGTTATTGGTGCTTTTACTTTTGTTCAGTCGGAAGAAAAGTCACTGGAGCTTTTGGGCCTTTGAATTTTTTGCTCATATCTCCTTTTCTAAGAAGTTCAAAATGCCTTGTGCAGAGCTTAACAAGTGCTGCTTCTCTAGTTGGGTAAATAACAGCCAATCAGAGCTTTGCAGGTGGGATTAAAAATGAGGACATCTTCCTGTGCCAGAACGAGAAAAGCAGAAACAAATTAATGTCCACTGACATGATACAAAAGTGAAGAAGAGCTCCACATCAGGACATATGTACATTGTAACTATGTACCTCTGTTGCCAGTTCTGTCAATGAAACTAAAACTGATGGAATGGTATGTCAGCTCCTCCTGATTGTTTTTCTTCTCTTTTTTTTCTAGAAACAGAAACAAAACAAACACAGCTCAATGACTGGCCATTTCTTACTGCAGTGCTGACCACAGCATTGATCCATCTGACCCTTACATTTTTATGAAGAAATCTTTGAACATGGTTGTTCAAGGTTCGTGTGGGTGTACATCCATGTACATCCAAGCAAAAATACTCCAAGTGTCGCTGACAGAGGGACAACATACACTGCTCAAAAAATTTTTTAAAGGAACACTTTTTAATCCAAGTGTGGCATCAAGTCAGTTAAACTTCTGGGATGTTGATCTGTTCAGTTAAGTATCAGAGGGGGTTGTTAAGCAGTTTCAGCTGCTTTGGTGTTAATGAAATCAACAACAGGTGACCTAGAGGGGCAACAGTGAAACCACCCCCAAAACAGGAACGGTTTCACAGGTGGAGGCTGCTGACATTTCTTCCCTCCTCATCTTTTCTGCCTGTTTACTCACTGAGTTTGCATTTGGCTAGGGTTAGTGTCGCTGCTGGTAGCATGAGGTGATACCTGGACCCTACAGTTGCACAGGTTAGTCCAACTCTTCCAGGATCGCACATTAATGTGTGCCACACCCGGAAGGTTAGTACATGTGACAGACATCGTTCAGCATGACCAGCATGGGTCAGTGATGATCTGGGGAGGTGCATCCATGCAGTGATGCTCAGACCTCTCCAGGCTAGGCAACAGCACCCTGACTGACATTAGGTATTGGGATGAAATCCTTGGACCTGTTGTCAGACCCTACACTGGTGCAGTGGGTCCTGGGTTCCTCCCGGCACACAACAATGCCTGCTCTCATGTGGCAACAGTATGCAGGCAGTTCCTGGAGGATGAAGGAATTGATACCACTGACTGACCCCCTCCATGCTTGCCTGACCTGAATCCAATGGAACTCCTCTGAGACATTATGTCTGTCCAGGAGCTCAGTGATGCCCTGGTCCTAGATCTGGGAGGAGATCCACCAGGAAGCCATCCGTCACCTCATTGGGAGCATGCCCCGATGTTGTCAGGTGCAAAAAGCGCGCGTGGGCCATGCAAACTACTGAGTACCATTTTGAGTTGCTGCAGTGAAATTTCAGCAAAATGGACCAGACTGCTGCATTATTTTTCACTTTGATTTCACTTTGGTGTCTTTTAATTCAGCCCTCTGTAGGTTGATCATTTTCATTTCTATCAAACGATGTGGCGTCCTTTCATTCCTAACACATTACCCAGTCAATATCAGTATAGATAGCCAGCAAGATGTTTTTTCCCCATTGAGATCTGGTGTGTTTCCAAAGTGTTTCTTTATTTTTTTAAGTAGTACAAAAAGCTGATAAATTTAAGAGAACTTACTTTACTGTTCTCTGATGTTGGAGCTTGTAATTAGTAAAGACAAAATTTATCATCAAAAATCACAGGT
This sequence comes from Etroplus canarensis, assembly GCA_015106775.1. Taxonomy (NCBI): domain Eukaryota; kingdom Metazoa; phylum Chordata; class Actinopteri; order Cichliformes; family Cichlidae; genus Etroplus; species Etroplus canarensis. The sequence continues at coordinate 12,572 of VUQH01068009.1, forward strand.
TATGGACAAGGACAGCTATAGTATATGGGCAAAACCTATTGGGCCAACTACACATTACATCTACAGGAGCCTATATGACATCCCATTCGCCAAAGCCAATCTATCAGACAGCCAGAAAGAGAAGCTGAGATTCTCACTCCATTGTTCACATTTCCACTACTCCAGAGTCCAGTGGCAGCATGCTTTCCACCGCCCCATTGAATGCTTGGCATTGTGGTTAGTGATGTAAGGCTTGCATGCAATAGTTATGGAAACCCATGCCATGAATCTGACAGTTTACAGTTTTTATGCTGATATTAATATTAGAGGAGGCTTGAAACTCTGCAGTTACTCAGTCAGCAGAGTGTTGGCAACTTTTACACACTATGCACCTCAGCAGTCAGCAACCCAGCTCTGTAAATGTACATGGTCTGCCACTTGGTGGCTGAGCTGTTGTGGTTCTAAACACTTCCACTTTGCAGTAATACCAATTACAATTGGTTGTGAAATATGTAGCAAGGAAGAAATTTAATGAACTGATTTGTTGCAGTGGTGGCGTCCTATCAGAGTACCGCACACAAATCCAGTGAGTCCTTTAGACCCAGTCTCTCAAAAATGTTAATAAAGGCAGACTGGATGGCTTGATTTTATCCAACTATGGCAATGAGGCTGAATGAAACACTTGAATTCCAATGATTAACAGATATGGCCCAATACTTTTGTCCATGAAGCGTATATTTTGAACACTGATAATTATTTACATAAGATTTTCACAGATATAGTTATAGTTGTTTTGTTGCCAGTTTAATTTTTCAGATTGACCTTTTATTATCACGTTGACTTCCTTGCAGTTAATTTTTACTCTCATGCGCATTTCAAATCTCACAGAGGAAGAAGCGCCTGTGCTCGATACATTTTAGGAGCTCAAACTGTACACTCGCCTGCCTCGCTGGGCCTTTTGCGGGCCATGGCGGTATGGGCTTCTTTGTTATCAGTGGAACAGTGGTGGGTAAACACAAGATAAAGAGGCTGAGTGAGACTCTGCCATGTCTGTTTTCCCATCTTGTCAGTTAGAATGACTCAAGCCATTAAGGCAGTTACCACAACATGCTGACAACATGTACGGATGCCACCTGGACCCAGATGTGCCTCAGCGGTGGGTAAATGGAGAGAATGATGGAGAGGAAGTTTAGGGGCCGTGTCTGTGCCAGCATATGCCCCAACCTGTACATTCTATTACTCTTCCTCTGATAGTCCCTGCCTGTGAGACAGAGACAATAAGCCATTGTTATTCTTTATGATGAGGACACAAAAGCCACAATAAAAGAAAAAACATGGAATCACTGTGAAGTCCTTGGCAACTGTGCTGCATTTTTTGCCGCATCGGCTTTTCATGTGTGCTGCGAATTGAAAAAGGCAAAGGTATTGTTGACGCCTGCCCTTTCCCATGCCTGAATACAGGAGTACATATTTTCACACAGTGTCCACGGTTCAATGAAAGTGATCGCTTGGGAGCGAGGTTTTGTTTCCACAGACAATCACTGGTTCTGTGCAGAATAGACGGGGGACATTGGGATCATAAAGAACAGGCCAGTGATGAGTGCGGAGACAACAAAAGCAGCTCCCACTATCATCCTTTCCGTGGAAATACAAAAAAACCCCAAAACAATGGAGGATGAGCCTGATTGGTGCATCCGACTGCATCATCTGGAGTATTCAACTCCGTGTCACTCAATCTCATCACTGAATATCACAGATGAGACACTCTTACCGTCTGAGCCTCAGTCTTTCTCTTGTATTAAGCAGAAGGGTATCAAGCAATTACAGACCAAGGTCTCCACGCAGTTGGGGATTCTTTCATCCCATAAAGTTTTACTACCAAGACTGACAGTGACCTTCAGGAGGTCAGAGAGTCAGACAAGAGGCATCCAGTGCCTATTTAAATGGCAGGCACTCTTTGTGTAGCTTTCTCAAAGGATTTAGTGGAATAACGCGATGTAGATAATACGACTAAGAAGCTATGTCAGTGTTACTGCCAAACACAAGGTGATACTCAAAACTACTTCTTTACTAATATAACTATTTGAAAAATCCTTGTTCATTACATCTTATCTCATCTCAGAACACATTGTATGAAGTCTTAATAGATGTGCAGTAAAAACAGTCTGCACCAAAAAAAACCCAGCTCTTCAGCTATCAGTTTAAGTACAGAAAAAATACTGTGATTTGAATGTGGAGTACTTGTGAGACAGATTCTTTGGAAAGCAATTTTTTAAAAAGATACATGTTCGCTATTATACAATAATTTAGAGTCAAATTAATGTGTCCTTTCTTCAGGAAAGGCACATTTGTTTTAGTGTAATATAACATTAAAGTCATTACAAATGTGGTAAATGGCAATGGAATCGTTCACCGCAAATAATTTATGATCATTAATGGAATTTTTCCTGTGGTCAAATGGTACGTTGTGATACCTAATTCAAGTTTATCGTGCTTAAAGTCTAACTGGCCATTAGCAACCAGAATGTCAGTGATGTAGTAGATGATCCAGCTCACGATCCATCACAATTCACAAGTTACTGTAATGTGTGAAATACAGAAAGAAAGTGCTAAGTTTTCACTGGTTGGCTGTATCTCACTACTGAGAATTAAATCTACTGAGACGTCAAGTCACATCCAGGACAACAGCCCTGGCTCTTAATTGATCATAACCTAACTGAAGACATTATTATGCCAAAAGTAAACCTAATAACAGCAGAGAGGGACATGCAAACACTCATTTCATGAACATTACAATGCAGCTCAATAATCTTAGGAGCAGCAATTCTTGTGAAAATGGAAAAGTGCCTGGAAAATGACAAATGTTACTTCGACCTTGTCCTTGAGGGCAATTTGGGTGAAGGCTCATTTGATGATGATTGTGTACAAGTTTGACTAAATTCTGACCAATACTGTAGGAGGAGTAGCAATTCTTGTGGATGGGTGGACACCCAAAGGACACCTCACCATGCCATTATTTAAAAGGTCCTTCAGGTGGATGAGTTAAGGTTAGCACAACTGAAATTGTTCTGTTGATTAAAGAAGTAGTAAAATAAGTAGTTGAATGTCTGTAGCACAACTTTTATGGGTTTAAGGAAATGCAAAATAGCTGAATAAAACTTTGGAGTATTCTTATTTTTAGAAACAAAGGCTATTCAGGGTGGGGAATTAGCAAAATAAGTTCGTACAATAGTGTGTGCTACTTCATTCACAGAACAGGACAAACAAGCACTAACCAGAAAACAGATGTGAGAGGCTCCGGGGCACATGTAAACAATGCAAAACGTAGATTAGACGCCTCTCAACTCCTCAAATGGTAGCTTAAATGCGCCAGATTGTACAAAAACAGAAGCCTTCAGTTCTAAGACCCAAAATGTTCTGATACATCTAATAAAAAAGTTCTCTTTTGAGAGGCATTTTGAGACTGTTATCAAACCCACAGATGATAATGCCCTGGACATTTAACTTCCCAAGATTATTGCTTCGCTAATTAGCACGTCGTTTTCAGCTTGGCTAACATGATCGATTAGACTTGCATTAGACAACCCAGTATGCTACTAAAACACAAGAGTGTTCGCAGCTGAAAATGAACCTCTGTACACCAATGTAGACAAGTAATTCAAAAGCCTAAAGCATTATTATTCTTGGCTTATAAAATTACTGATAAATTGAACGCTATCTTAGATGAAAACAAATGTATTTTTGGCGTAGGGATGCTGAAGGCTTCCGATACATAACTGGCTTTTTAGTGTATGAAATATCATTTAACAAAAATTCTTGCTGAGCTGTCAATTTTGATGTCGAAACTTTAAAACAGTAAATTTACTCTGACAGAACTCAACAAATCACCATATTTGAGAAACCAGGACTTGCCACTTGATCGTAGACAAATAAACGGTCGAGATTATCTGCCCAGCCACTGAACTATTATTTGACTAATCATCTAGTCACTAGACCTTAGTATCCAATAAATAAAATAATATGCAGAAATGGCTGTGAGCGTCTCCGTACATTCACCTCAGTGCTCTTAATGTCATTGGGAGAAACGCAGCCCCCTGTGACTGCTGTGATGCCACTGCATTTAAAAAGAGTTTAGAGCACAAATCAATCACCATAGTCTGACAAATGAAAAGTATCACAAACTTGGACTTTTAATCTGCCAAACAATCTGGGCTAGGTCACCCCTCTGATTTGGGGAAGATTTTCTCACTTTTTCAATCTACCCCACAGGCTATCTTCATCTTCCCCCCAACATGAGGCCAGTGGGGGCTTGTTTCCCAGCTCTAGGCCACCCAGGGGAAATGTAATTCCCCTTCTCCGGTCGGTCAGGGGAGAGGGGACTAGGAGGAAGAGGAAGGATGCTGCCTGGCTCCCTGATTAAGACCTGAGGATGCGACTGGCTTCTTGCCATCCTGATTTCACAAGCCAGTGTGCATGTTTAAGGTGATCAAAAAGGCTGCTGCAGAGCTCACAACACTCAACATAAAGCAAACAAATGACCAGCTGTGAAGCAGCAGTAAGGTGGGGTGAGCATCAAATGCTGGCAGCCCTGCCATACCTCCCCCCTGCCCCCCTCTGGAGCAGCTCACCTACCCTCCCCTGCGTCTGCCTGCAGGGCAGTCACTATGTATGATGGAGAAGGCAGGTTAGGGAACTGGGACCCCTCTCTGTCCATTACTCATAAGCGTCCTGGTGTTTCCAATCCCCATTCACAATAGGGTTTTTGAGTGATCACACACCAAACACCATGATCACAGACTGAACTGATTATAGTGCGCTGCAAGGGGGACCTGGCCGGGGGCGCACTGCACTCCCATAACCTATAACTGCACAGCTCCGGTTCCTTCACACTGCAGGTGAACAATGCCACTGGTGGGTGACTCGCAGCTTCAGGTGACTGTGGTGCCTTTTTCTCTCTTGTCTTCAGTTTCCTTCTGACTTACTAAAGAAGAAAATAGTTTATTGCAACTTGGGTTTTATGTTCATAGTTTTCACCATCATTCTTATTGCTAATAATAACATTGTGCATATGATATGAGCTTTGGGTAATGGCTAACAAAATGAGACTGCTGACCCGTGAGACAGAAAATTAGATTCTTCTGCAGGATTGCTGGACTCTTTCTATGCCGGAGATACAACTGTGGTGTCTGTGTGCCCATGACTGTTGCTTGAAATGCTGCTCACGTCCTCAGAACATGTCCATAAGATGCACACGAGCAGTAAGGGTAGTGTAGGGTCAATACAGGGATTTCACAAGGTCAGTAGGCAGTTGAGCAGTGACAAAAATGGCAGAAAATGGCTTGTACTACAAAGTAGGCTCAACATATCCAGGATATCCATTGCTGATCTGGCTTCACTTACCTGAACATCAGCAATCCTGCTAAGGGCTGGCGTCCACTAGAGCGCCGACAAGATTTGGATGGGTTGCAGAGGCAAATTATGTAATTTCGGCATACTTTCCGCGTCAGACGTGGAAAAAGTGTGCAAATCATCTATTCCTGAGACAATACTATGAATCTCTGCTTATTGTCTGCAGACACATGTAGGAGTGTCCTAGAAATCAGTCGGGAATGCCCCGAAAAATGCTGATCATAGCAGGACAGCAGGGATACATCTAGGATCACACCAGGAGTGGTAAATTGTGAACTAGGACAATCAGGATGACTTTCCGACAACCATTTAGATATGCGGACAATATGAGGAAATAATGCAAGGTTATAAATTCGGTGCTGATTTTGGATTTTTCTCACTTTGCCTCTGTGCACATCTGTGCACTTCATAATATCACTTCATATTATGCACTTCATAATAAGTTTTTTATTTACAGTTCCTATCACTCCCTCTAGGAAATACACAACACCACGATTCTTCGGTTACTGATGGATTTATTCTCTTAATGGAACTTGTAACATCACCGTCATAAAATCCACCACGGAACTGTACAAAATGCACAACACTGTGCAAAATAAGCACACATATATATCACACAGACCGAACAAATTAAATAATAAGCATAAAATGCATAAACAAATATACCTCGATGGCCACTCCATTACAGTCAGAATTCTGACTTACTGCTTATTCTTTAAATATTACTGACACATTTTGGAGCTGTATTTTGGGTCATTATCTTGTTGTAGGATGAAATTGGCTCCACAGGGTATGATATGGTATTGCAAAAACTTGTGATAGTTTTCCATCCTCATGGTCCTTTCCACTCTGTACAAATCTCTGATTTTACCACCTCTAAAGCACCCTCAGACCATCACGCCTCCACCATGCTTGACTGATGGTATTAAGCACTGTCCATGCATCTTTTATTTTGTTCTGTATCTCACAAATATTCTGCTTGAGCTGAAGACCTCAAACTTGGACTCAAGACACAACACCTTCCAATCTTCCAGTCTTCCATTGTCTGCTCTTTTCCCCATCTCAGTCTTATTATTAGGTTCATACAGACATATGACACCTTCCTGTCATATGTCTGTATGTTTATATGTTGCACCAGGTCCTGGAAAAACGCTGTCTCATTTCACTATGTTCTGCATCAGCTGTATGTGGTTGAAATGACAAATAAATAGCTCTTGAATCTTGAATCTTGAATCTTCTTTATACTGGCCAGTGTGAGATATGTCTACTTCTTGGCAATTCTGCCATGAAGTCCAGCATCCTGAAGTCACCCCTTCACTGTTGATACTGACACTGGTGTGTAATAGGTACTATTTAGTGCAGCTGCCAGTTGACGACCTGTGAGGCATCTTTGTTTAAACTACACACTCTCAGATATTTGTCTTCTTGCACAGTTGTATATTGGGGCCTCCCAATTCTTTTTCTGTCCTGGTTAGAGCCAGTTTGTGCAGCTCTCTGGAAGGAGTAGTTAACAGCATGGTATGAGAGTTTAAGTTTCCTCGCAATTTCTCTCATTAAATAGTTTTCCTTTCTAAGCACAACAACAGACTGATGGCACTCTAAAGAAAGTTCTTTCTTTCTGGCCATTTTGGGTCTGTAAACAAACAAACAGCCACTGATGCTTCAGATTCTAAACTAACCTAAAGAATGCCATGCTCCTTTTTTTGTTCCCTCACTACAACGGTTTTCAGCAGTCCAACACAATTGCAAAAGGGTTTTCTAATCATCAATAAGCCCTATAGAATAATAAACTTGGATTAGCAGCCATACCAGGAGATTGATGCAAAGGACTGGCAGTTGCTGATAATAGGCCTCTATACACTAATGTAGATCATTCTTTAAAAATCATCTAATTAATACTAATTGTTTTTGAACTGTATAAAATTTGAAATTTTTTTAAATGAATGAAATTCCCCAGACATAGCCTAAGATTTAATAAGCTGCTGATTGAATTTGTATTGAGTGTGATTTGGATATAGGAGAACAAGGAAGCACGGAGAGTAAAAACAGAAAATGAGGGAAAGGCAAGGGAGATTCAAGAAGAGCAGAAAGGTGGACAGGTAAGAAGAAAAATGGAAAGAAGAGAAGGAGACACACAGTGCTGAACAACCTGCAGGGTGTAATGTAGTCCTTGGAGAACCATTTATGTAACATCTGCATACACACTCATGCACAGACATTCATACAGCATGTTATCAATATTGTGTCTCACAGTGGTAGCTATCATGGTGAACCAATTACTCAGCCCGGAGCAGCAAATGTGTGGTCACAACAGCTGAGAAAAGCCACATGGCTCACAGCACTATGGATCAAAACCTGTCTCCCTCACCTTTGTAGGTATAGTATCAGTGCATTTTTCTATGTGTGCGTATTTTTCCCATTTCCGCTCATGTGTGCATTCAGTGAATGTGTTCGTTATGGTGCACACAGCACTAGTGAGAGCAAGAAAAGACGCCATTTATGAAATTGGTATCATTTATCTTGGATATGGTGGAGGGTGGAGGGCACTGTTGGCGGGCTCTACAGATGGAAAGATTCAAAACACGGTACAAAGCTTGAGGTCGGTGGTAGAGTGGAGTAGATTTGCTAAAAGGGTAAATATCCTCTACTCTCCCATGGCATAACCATAAACAAGCCTAAAATAGATTTTAAATATATTATTTAATTTTTGAAGTGAAAATTTTTGAATTGCATGAAACCATGAGACAATTCTACTTAGCTTGCAGGTGTTTCTTTAAAATGTGAAGTAGAGCTCCTTAGTAGGTGACAGTCACTTGTCAACCCAGATCAAAAAAAAAATGAAAATGCTTCCACAGTATAAAAGCCATCCTCTCTGCCATCACATTAGCTGACCTGATTGACATAACCTTAGTACTGGATATGTTCCTTTAGTGTCAAGGAGTCAAAGGAAGACAAGGATATTGCAAATACATGGAGGATTTTCATTTCTACTCTGAGCACTCGGCACTTTTTGCTACAAGCCTCGTACATTCATTCACACTCACATTTATACAGCAATTTATTCTATGCCTTTAAGTGCATTTAACTATCACACATGTTCAGACTCTGGAGGATGTATCAGAAGCAATTTAAGGTTTGAGGACACTAGCATGTAAGCTGAAGCAGCCAGGAATCGAGCCACCAACCTTCCGGTTGGAAGACAACCCGCCACCTACCACCTGAGCCACAGCCACTCCCAGTAATGAATAATTCCCTGTAATGAATTGCTTATTTGATAAAGTAACTAAATAACCCATTACTTGAATTATGTGAATACATGTAAGAGCAGTCTTCCTCACACACAAAACTTACTCATGGAGTCCCACAGGATTCTGTGCTGGGATCAATACTCTTTATGTTATACATGCATTTCCTTAGACAATATTATTAGAACACACTGCATACATTTTCATTGCTATGCAGATGATACCCAGCTATATTTATCCATGAAGCCAGATGACACAAATCAATCAGTTTAACTACAGGCATGTCTTGAAGATATAAATATCTGAATGGCCTATAATTTTCTACTTTTAAATTCAGACAAAACTGAGGCCATTCATTGTATTTGGCACTAAAAACCTCAGAAACACTCTTTCTGACTAGATACTTACTCTGGCTTCTTATGACGTGCGGGACATTCCTTTTCCACTCACCTCTTTTCACTTCCCATGCCTTTATTTGTGACTGCTGCATGTCATTAAATTTTGTCTTCTTTCTCCTATAGTCTGTGTCTCACTTTGCTCTCCTTTCTCTCTTCTCTTTCCCCTCAACCCAACCGGTCAAGGCAGAAGGCTGGCCCTCCCTGGGGATCGTCTGATTTTTGGGGTTTTCTCTTCAATACTGTAGGGTCATGATAGTGCGAAGCAAATTGAGGCGACTTTTATTGTGAATTGGCACAATATGAATAAAATTGAATTGAGTTGAATGTTTTGTTACTTTTGTTACAAAGAAAATGTTGTGTGAATACACTAATGTGTTACAGTCAGTACTACTGCAAACTCTGACAGCTGTGAACAGGGTCAAATATGCATTTGTAGAGCAGTCAGTATTCCCACATCTTTTTGGGTCCAATATTAAACAGACCTAAAATGTTTCGCTTGGCCAGGCATCCCTCTATTAGCCTCATTTAGCTTTTAAATATCCTTAAAGGAAGAAACTGGCAGTCTTTCTGCTCACTGAAATTTATTTTGGATAAAAACACCAACTAATTGTCAAGAAAATGATGGACGTTGTATGAATTTAATATTGTTCCTGGAAAAACTTTGCTTGAATGCTAACAGTGCGCACGAATGCTATCATTCAAGGAAAGTAACTTCAGGTATATTTTGAGCAACATTGACAACTTTGGGGGTTTTTCATTTAAACGCAATGACAAATAATGTCAGAATGGTTTTACATTTAACATACCATGGGATTTCTAAATTTAATCTCCACAAAGGATTAAGCAGATTTTTTAGAGGACTTTACTGAATGTATAGAGGAGCACATCCTTAGCTGAAACAAAATTCTATTTCCAACGGAAAACAGATCCACGCTCGGATCGTCCTTTCACTCATGTTGATGTATGCAGTCGGTCATTTATTCTGCAGACCGCGTGCAATTTGATAGGTAGTGATCTCAGATGAACACCGCCTCTGCCTGTAACGATGATTAAAGTGGAGAGCGCTGTAGTTGCAGTACACTCAGATGATTGACAGAACAATGTCATTCAGACAGTGTGTCTGTGCATGAGTGTGTGTGTTTGCATGCAAGCAAATGAGTGCATAGATGCACGTTTGCATGGACACATTTGCACTGTGCTGTCTGTGCTTCCACTGTGTGCACTTACAGCATGGAGATTTGTGCGTTTCTGCTCTTTATGCCGGTGTGTTTTGAAATGTGTGGCGCAGGCATTAATGAGTTCAGATGGCTCTGATCTTGCCTACTCTTTACCGTCAGTCTCTCGCTCTTTCTCGCTCTCTGTTGGTCTGCATCAAGCCCTGTCTGACAGCTTTGACAGCTCGTCAAGTCCACTCCACACAGACGCCAATCACCCCCCCATCCAAGCAAATAAGCAATTAATCACTGGCATCCACAAGCAACCGACGCAGAGGAAGAGAGGAGTAGGAGGGGTTGGGGGACATGGAGAAGAAAGGGGTACCAGGGTTCATTTGGGTTCAAATGTGGCCACACCCTCTTCACACACACACACACACACACACACACACACACACACACACACACACACACACACACACACATAAAACCTATGGTAATGTATGTACCAGTATGCCTACAGGCTAACTTAAGACAGTAATCTATCAGTTGTCAGCACTGCCATTATTGGCTGATGTTGGCTGTTGGCAAGGTACACTCCCAATGATGACCACAGTCTTTGCCTAGTTGTTTGCCTAAACAAGTTAAATGTTGGATGATGGTTTAAAATTTACTTATGTGATTAATTCTTCAAATCCTCACGTCATTGCAATGTTGACACTAAGATTATTATAGTTAACTAAAACTAAACAAAAAACTAAAACTATATGATAAAAATAATTTTAGTTAACTGAAATAAAAAAATAAAAACTAGACTTGGGAAAAATCAAAACTAACTAAAATAAAATAAAAATATAAAGGAAATGTCCTTAGTTCTAGTCTTTGTCAGTTGGGTTATATTTGATCAGTCAGTCTGTCTGATGAGGCTTTGGTGCATCTGTTTATTGAGACTCAGGGTTTCTCCATGATTGTGACTCATCTATCTTCACAAAGTGTGGTTTGGATTTTAATTTCTGATCTAAACACCTTAAATCTTCCCATGACAAATTAAGAAAACTAAAACTAACACTGAAACTAATTAAAACTAAACTAAAACTAAACATTTTCAAACAGTAAAAACTAAACTAAAACAAGCAAATCCACTCTGGAAACTAACTGTGTCATGGTTCCCCTTTCTAGCCTCCTCTTTTGGAGCTCATCTCCCCTTTTCTTTCCCTGGTTCCCTGCTTCTCCTTATCCCTAGTGGTCTCCGTCCCTGTCTGCATCAGGTCTTGTCTTATTTTGGTAGTCTGTCTGGTCCCCGCTGCACTTCCCTTTCTGATTGTGTCCATCTGTTTCCCTTCCACCTGTCGCCCTCTCATTGGTCTGTCTCTGTCTATTTCAGTACTGTCTCCCCGTCTCGTCCTTGTCATGTCATACTGGTTGTCTCCGTGGATGTGTCTTCATCTCCCCTCGTGTTCTCTCCCCGGCTTCCACCCGGGTTGTTATTTGGACTTGTTGTTTTGTGTTTTGGCTAATAAAGCCCTTTTTGGGTTTACTCATCTGTCTCTGCGAGTCTGCATATTGGGTCCACACCACACCATGGCACACCATAACAAACTGAAACTAAACCGAATTTAAAACAAATACTCAAAATGAAATAAAAATAAAAACTAATTAGAGAATACAAAACTATAATAACTCTGGTTGACACTGACCTCTATAGAGAAAGTGGTATGTGTTTATGGTAGTAGCAACAAAAGTGGATGTAAGTTCTTTTCAGATGCAAGAAAATTATGTTTTTGTGTCCTTCTCAGTCTATAGTCAGGGGTAACCATACAGCTATTTGTAGGATATATTTGAATCAGAATGAGAATCAGAATACTATACAAAATAATACAGAAATTGATTAAAATTATATAGTGATTAAGGAGAAGGTGTGGGGAAAAAACAAAACAAAAAAACTTCTTATACACCAATATCTACATTGGTGTTAAAATAATGTCTGTGATATGGAATTTAACACTTCTAAACATTTTTTCAGTTATTTTACATTAATGGCTAGCATCACAGTTAGATTCATAAAAAAATAATAATGAAAGTAAAAGTATTTGACAGGCATGTTTTCATTTTCCTTTATCATTTTGATAAACATAACATTCATAGCTGAATTGTAATCAGAAGCCTACAAGTTGCTTTAGCGTATCATTTTAAATGGAAAGCAAAATGACAAGTTCACCAGCTGCCTTCCTGACACAAGCAAGAAATCATTTCAACTCCTGCAGAGCGTGCATTTATAACTGACAGTAACAGCTGATGCAATATTACATCACTACCTACAAGTGTCATTCTGATAAAATCTATAAGACATTATGCCATATACTTTTTCATTTGAAAAACAATTACAAATTAAGAGGTTATATACTTTCAGTGGTGTTGTTGTGGTGCATAACTCTGCCTCTGCACCAAACAGCATCAGAGACAGATGAGTTTCGGATGTGCAGCAATGCTGGCAGGCTAAACCATGCTCTGAACGTGACATCAGTGCTGTGTGTTGGTCGCCAGTGGTGCAAAGGATAGTTTGAAATCTGATTTAAACAGGCAGACTGTGACATGCACAGTGTCCAGAAATTCAACTCAAATCTGATTTTGCTATGGATGTGGTTTGAATCTGACTTGTAAATGAAGTTCTGATTCCAAACTTGATAAGCCAAACAGCAGTGGGTACTGACTGAAGAGAGCCATGAGTTGCTTCTACATAAATGTGTTATTTTCCTAAGAAAATCACATTTAGATCCCAATGTCACTGACATCTAAATTCAAGAAAATGATGGACATCCTTTCTTTTGTAAAATCATTTAATGTATTTGGGATAATGTGATTAATAATGGCACAACTTCAACACAATACATATAATATTATAATTCCTAAAGTAATTGTTACTTACACATTTTATTGGGATTACATTGTATTTGAAACTATTTTTTTTATTCTAACTGAATGACTAACCAATTAATAAAATAAAATAATTAAAGGAAACAAGGTGAAAAACTAGGGAAAATTAGTTGCAAGATAACAAGGTGGCTAAAAGAACCAGTGTCTACAATTTAAGATGATCTGTTACCAGATATCGAGTCAAACATACATGTGGGTGCTTTCATATTGTAAAATCACTCTAGAAAAACATCATATGACTACAATAATTGTTGTTCACTTACAAAACTATATTCATATATGCAGTTATAGAGGGTCCCCTTCCATAGCAGTTACCATGTTTCTACAGTAGCTCAGAACAGGCAATCAGACTCGAATTCTGACTTTCAAGTTTCTGTTAAAGTCATGGAACTGTCACTACTCAACAGCTATAATCTATTACTATAACGGTATAAAAGCTGAACTTCTAGCTCCTAAAATTTGTTCAGTTCAGCTGCATTTTTGTTTCCTGAAGGCCACCATATATTCTCTGACACATTCGTATTCTCACCCATAGATACCTCTAAATCTCACAGACGGGTCTTTTAAGTGTATAATAAGCCAGAGTTGTGTAAAACATTGAAACAAATGTACCTCTTAAAATACTAAGTTTGTGAGTCATTACTATATTTCATATTATTGACTTAATCAAATCACATGCCTGGCTACTATTACTAAGTTATGATGGCTTATCAAAGGAGGATCATTGCCATTCATTTTCTGCCATGCTATGAAGGACAGAGAACTGTGGACAAGTTGACAATTGAGCAAAAGTGAAAATGATAATTTCTGAATCTCATTGTAGGTTACATAACAGTTCTCCTTGCAGTGAAAGGAGCAGAATAACCACAATGCTCCATGGAAACATGCAGACAGTGAAAGCAAATGTCTGCTGTCTTAGTGATGTCCACTCCTGAAATATCACACCATGAATCTACCAAGTACTAGTACTGCTATTTCAAAGACCCCCCCCTTAAAAAAAATTCCAAATATTTTTTTATACCTCAGCTAACACAATCAAATTTAGGTTTAAGTGTGAATATATATATCTGCACTTCATTTTTACAAACCCTCTTGAATAATTTGCATAACAGTTAACATAATTAATCACACCCAGATTGATATCAATATTTTAGAAATGTATTGATTTTTGCTGTTGTATCTTCTCAGCTTTTATTAAATTTTGACTTCCTGTGGCCACGGTGCTCTAAAAATTCTTCATTATTAAAATGTAAATTCAGGTCAAATTATTGTTATTTTAAATTCACATCACATGAAATAGCTTAGTCATTCACAGATAATTGCTAAATTTGTTTAAATGTAATATACTGTATGATTAATGCACCTTTTAGACATAGCATAAAACTGCCACCTAACAACCCCAACCTTACCCTATTAAAGTTGTTTTTAGATTTTACCTTTAATGTAAGATGTATCTGTATTTTCTGAATAGTTTTATATTTTTACCTTATATCTATTTTTACCTTTAACCGTTAGCTTATGTGGTATCTAAATGTACTGTTTAGGCTATCTGTATCAATCTATCAATCTATCTATCTATCTATCTATCTATCATCTATTTAGCTAGTCTAAACACTTGCATAATTAGAACAATTAATTTTACTTTACTGCTTCTGTACATAATGTTATGTTTACTATTTAATTTACCTATATAAAATTTACTGTCAAACAAAATAGGAAACTAAATGCAGGGATCTTGGTCTTACCATCAGTCTGGATTTCCCTGAGCCAAAATAAAGTTTAGAATTTCCTCTTTAGAATTATCAGACACAAAACACACTTTGGGCTGCAAGGACAAATGTGTGAATGATTAAGTGGTATTTACTTTAAGCCCAAGCTCTCGACAACAAAACTGCAGAGTAACTGCTTCAAATAGCAGGTGTCAACACTGATGCATTTAATGTTACACTACATTTTTAAATCATCTTGCACACGTTTTAAATTTTATATTTTTATTCCACTGAAAATACTACGTATATTTTGTAGCAAGGAATGTGTAGAGTACATGGCATTGCTGTGATGCTGTATCTAAGTATACTGTATATGCCCTAGATCACAGTATACCATGTAAGTTTAAAAGCAGCGACCATTACAGCTACATGAGGACACTTGCCATACCCTGCAGTGGGACTGCCAGTGAGAGCAGCTAAAGAAGCCCCTTGAGAAAAAAATTGGATTTTGCCTCCACTTTACCACATAGACAGTGTTTTTGAGTGACAGACTCATTTGCCAGGTTTTGTGGGTGGATGTTTATGCAAATGCCTCTCCTCTGTGGGCTGAAATAGCTATCCAGTGACAGGCCAAAACTAACTGGGTTGAAATGCAGGAGTATGCAACTGAGAGGCTGAAAGCAGTGCATAATTCCCATTAAAATCTCTGGCACCATACAACAAGGGCTTGATAAAAAATTTACCATATTAAGCTAGCCCACACAAAAGTTAGAAAATCATTTTTTTTATTTTAAAAAAATGCCAAAAATGTTTAAGACATTTGATAATGTTTATCCGCAATAAGACCTTCAAAGACATACCCTTGCTTCACAACTGCAGGGCACAGCACGCATGTGAATGTTGTTCATGTTTTCTTAGAAACATGAATAGAACTGTTGTTAAGTTTCTTCAGCAGTCTAAGTGAATTTGTCATATGAGACTCTAAATTGCCGTTGTCCAAATTAGTTTTTACAATCAACTGAATCACTCCATTCTGCTGTGATGCTAAGATACCAAACCTTCATTTCACACAGAGTTCTAGTTGCACAAAATAGAATTGAGTACATAGTGTTCCTCTTGCTCACCTGTAAGCAACTACAGGAATATTTTCTTTTGTTATGACATAAAATCATAATCATTGTATAGAATTAAATACAACATGGCAATAAACAAATCCTACTTTTATTTTTAAAAACATGAGGCAGACATCTTATTCTACACATATTCATTACTTGTTATGTTTGCATTTATAAAGAAGCCCTTTCAAAGGATAGGATCACAACAGTGAATAGTCCTTTGATTTATAAGGCCCACTTATTATTAACTCATAAATTGCAAAGTAGAGACTCTATGCACTGTGATGTCAAAACAAAATGTGATTACAAATGGAAATGTTTCCATGCTAAATATGTGTTTTGTTGGATATGAAACAGTGCAGTAGCACACTGTTTGGAGCCTTTGACAAAGAGCTGTAGCAGCTTCAGCCATGCACATACTAAAGCAAAAATCATATGACACCAGTCTATTACATGATGAGATGTAAAATTAGTTCTTTGCAGAAGTAAATTTAAAAAGTCTGTGATGAAGATTACCTTACCTAAAACCTACTCATTTCAGTTCAGTCTTAGCAGTCTTTTGTAGTGACATAATCTAATAGTTGAAAACCTCTTATGCTTGCTATTGCTCCAATATTTCCTATAGTGCTTTGAGAAGGCACATCTTAAGCTAGGTGTTAATAACAGAGTTTTTATACATTAATTTTTAGTTTAAGGAAATTATGTTAACTGATGGAGTCATAAGCATCATGAAAATAAAAAAGAATGAAATACTGATGGGTAAAAACCTCACTTTTCTCACCAATTAGTTATTCACTTCGCTAGTGACATCTAACAGTGCACCAAACCAGCCTCAGTTCAGCATTTTAACTATCTATAATGTAGCATTGGTTTATATTTTGTTTCTTTCTGTTATTTTTATTTAATAAGAAAGCTCAAAGAGTTGAATGGGAGCTTGAATCATAAACAGGTAAATCTGTGGCATTTCAAGAAGAATTTATGAGTAGTTGTGGGAGCTGGTGCAGTGTGGATATACAGGCACACAAATCTTCCGTTGTTTGGAATTCATAAGAAGAAGCAAGTATACAGGTGGGATACCCACAGTAATAAATCAGACATGCATGTTTGTTCATCTCTTATGCAGAATTTTACAAGTGAAATGCTACAGTTTTGAGGAGGTGTGGCTGCCTAACATTAGAGAATTAGACAGGCAAAGACATTACATAACCCATTACGCTGATTGTAGTCTCTGCTGAAATATGGTTTTATTATGTGCAACAACTGTTTCTTACAAATTTGGATCACAACTGTGTTCATTGTTGGCTGAAATATTAAGACAGGGAGTTTCTATGCAAGAGTTGGAGACTTGGTTAATACATTAAGATGCACTGTATGAACTTGTTTGGGTAATTTTCAAGATACTTTGCTTTCATATGTCATTTTATATGCTATATATGGACTGAATAGAATGTTTTAATAACTCTGATTTTTTAGAATAATATTTTACAAAATATAAATAAGCCAATAAATTAATGAACAGTAACAACTAACAGTATATGTCAGCACAATTAACTAGAAATATAATGTACTATTTTATGGTACAAAGCAAATATTTTACCATTAAAAGTTCTTGTAATTAGTCTATAATGCATACATTTCAGATTTATATTAATGATCACAAATCTGTCATTTAATTCGTTGGTCATTTGAGCAGCATCATTTTTGCACATGAGGGTATGTAGTTGCCATAAATCATGTCAATTTTTAAACTCAGGTTTTCCTAGACTATATTTCATTGCATCCTGACTTCACTCTAGTTGTGACAACACAAGACTTTAATTTACTTTGCGGCAGTTGGCGGTGCACGGTCTGGGTATATAGAGGAGAGTTATCAGTCAGTCTTCCAATTGTCATGCTGCTGAGAAAGAGCCTCAAGACTGAGATCACCAATCCATGTCAAATGAACAACAATATTTGCAGCTGGTCTGCATTGACCTCACTGCCCAGTTATCACAGATAGAATCTCAGCTAGGCCTTAAGTAAAAAGTTAATATAAAGTAGCCCTATTTACAGAGAAAATCATCAGGATTGATCTTGATTGACCATGATTAACGCTAATTAAGTCAAAATTAGCTTTTACAGCTAAATTATGTTTCTTAACAGTGATCTGTGCACAGAAATGCGTAACCTTTTCAAATTTTGCTCCATGAACCTTGGCAGGAAATTGGACCGCTCATTTTTGACCTAATCTCCTGTTACAAGAAACCAGTTGGGAAAATATGTTTTCAGTCCCTTTAATAATGTAATTATAAGAGTTTTGTGATATTTTACATAACTGGACAAGTTTAGCTTTTGCTATATCAGAATCAGAATGCCGTTTTAATCCCAGGGGGGAAATTGTATTAATCGCGTATCATATGTTGGACCCTATACTGTATCATCAAATTGTAATCCATGAAAAACAGAGACTTTTGTGGTCCCAGAGAACTCATTTGCATCCATGAATGACAGTGTGAGTGGCTTGGGTAGACCTTTAAACATAAAAACAGCTTTTGTGGTTCTGCTATTGTATAAAATGACTTAACAGTCTCCCCAGAGCCTCATGAACTTTTATAACTAGAAGTAGCTACCTGGACCATTTGAAGAATGTAAAGTTTATATATGTATATTTAAGTGCCACACACAGTGAAGAACTGCTCACTCACCAACAGAGTCCATTATATTTGCCTAAGAATCACAGCCTTGTAGATTCTGAAGTAATTTGGGGTGTAATGTCTGAGCACATTTTATTAGTTTTCTCTGTGTTTCACAAAACCTACTGAAACTGACCCAAAGCTGTGTAACTGATTAGAGCATAAAATGTAATCATTTCACACCAAGCGTTATCACTTCTTTTTTGAATAGGCGAAATTTAATAGACATTCATTGGACAAAGAAAATGACAGGCTCTTTCATGTTAGTTCTTTGGGGTATTAGTCCATCAAGCTTTTTCTGTGGACCTTGTCACTCCAAAACAACTTTTTTTTAGCATTTTCATCCCAGCATAGCTGCATTAGGAAGAGGGATAAAGTAAAATGGAACAGTGGACTCATCTAAAAAGGGACACGATACAGTTTCTAAAAACATCTACTGGCACAGTCTAAAACTCAAAAATTCCAATAATTGAGCCCAGAATTTCAGAGAGTATTGGCACATGAAATATACAAGACAAATAATGCATGTCTCAGATAAAAACAGATTCTGTGCTGTTGATCTGAGCTCTCTCCTTCACTGAATTGGAACTAAAATGGCCTCCAAGTGTACTGAACAATGGGGGTGAGCATAATGCAGTGTGACTACTGAGTGACTTGACTGAGATCCAAAGTGAATAAAAGGCCTCACTATGTGAGGCAGCGAGGCTGAGCTGCTGCAGTGCTCAGGACTTTGGCGGGTGACAGTGTGTTATAACGCTTCACACACGTTTCATTTGCCAATAAATCCTATTGCCATTTCCCACATTGCGTGCGACCTGTGTCGTCAAAAACAGTAATCGTCAAATGAGCATATGCATTTAGTCTTAAAGTGTTTTCCCCTCCTGAAATGTGAACCCCCCATCCTTCAGTTAAATTATTATTTGTAAAGATAACAACTAAAAAATACATATATGAAGTATTCACTTAGTATATTTATATTGCATATTACATGTAGGAGTCAAATCAATGTTCGCATGTGGAAAAAAAGAAGATTCGCAGCTAAATTTGTGATACCAAAATAATTTCTAACCTACTTTTTGTAGTTACAATGAATCTGCAGGCCTACTTTGTGGACTCATAAAATATTAATCAAAATAGTGAACATAAACTTCAGTTCTTCAGTTGCATTATTAAGTTTGAAACTAATTATTAACTCTCCTGGAAGCTTCTTATTGTCACTGTCACGTTTGTGAGCTTTATTCACTATTACCTAAAATTACATCACAGACAGCGGGGGTGGGGCAAGAGATGGGTGCAGTAAGATGAACCAAAATATTTGACAGAATCAAAATAATGCGTGGCTGAGAGCACTCAGATTGCCCTTTTCATTTCAATGTGGTTACTTTGGAACACTATTTTGAGTGACATTTATTTAAAGTACAAAAAAATCTTTATGGCATTGTTTAGTTTTCAAATAACAGGAATCTTGACACAAACAGAGCACATTCCTCTCAGAGAGTGACACTTCTTGTCCCGGACCCTTGAAAACTGGCACCCTTATATATATAGATATATATCTATATATATATCTATACACACAAGTCACATATGAGGAGTTGCATGGAGTTGCATGGAAGCACCAGGATTTGAAGAGAATGTGGCTGAGAAGGGGAAACAACTTGGTGAGAAAATGTTCTTAAATGTCTGGTTGTTGTAGCTGTCAGGGTACTGAAGGTCTCTTTATGCACATGCTTTAAATTTGTGACAGAATAGAGTCTGGAAGACATTTCCTGCCAAGCTTTTACTTAAAGCGGTTTTATATTTATCTTCTTCAAAATTCAGAGTCACATTAGCTGAAGTCAATCTCGAACATTCATTGGACTGATAGTGAAAAAACACCAAGGAAATCACAAAGAGTGAGCACACTCTGTTGCTCACTCACCTATGAACAGCTCAGAGTCTTCAGCCTGCTTGATTTTGATTGTGTGGAATGTGTTAGGAATCCCACAAAAAACACAGACCCAGAATTAAATCTGTCATGCTGTGAGTGCCACTGCGCCACTGTGCTGCCTCCTTTTACAACTTTTATTCATGAAATGGGAGATTGTGATAAAAATAAAACTGCATAAATGAGTCATCAGAGTAGTACATCTGGATTTCATTGTTATTGCTGTGGCTTTCAAAATGCCACAGCATCGCTGAATGGAGGTCTGTCTTTTGTCTGAATTATCACCTTAAATAGTCAAGGGCCTTAAATTTCAAAATGTTGTTATCCCCAGTCTGTGTGAAACACTGGTGGGGTATTTCTGTGACATGGCTGGAGTATACAACCTCCAGCCCTGCTTTTCTTTGATGTGCTCTGAAGCTATCCTCTACCAGGAACTGAGAAGATCAAAGACACACAATTTTATCAAATGGAGCTCTTGTCGACTGTTTGTAATGCTTTTTTCTTCATCAGGAATACCCACTCTGTCACCATGATGCCACAGGAGACGCAGTGCTCTTTTAAAACCCAGTGGTGATCTCCCCGTTATCCAGATGAAAACGGATTTATTCAAACCTCCCATCAACCAACCCTATAAATAGAAGCTTGTAGAAAATCTTCTGAGAGAAAAAAAATAATCTGTGCTCTTAAGCTGTTATTAACATGCTGATAGAAAAATGTCAAATGTTATTTTAGAGCAGGGAATTTTCTGTGAAAATAAGCATAATGCTTCCTAGTAATATTTGTGACACAAATGTAAGATTTACTAAATGATGAAATTATCTTACGAAATACACAGCTGAGTCATACTTACTATTGTTACTGCACATGCTATTTGACTGGGGGCTGAATTGTAATGGTAATTTTCTTCAGATGCTGTATGCATTATGGCTTAAGGGCTCTAGTGGAGTGGTAGCTGAACAATTCTCAAAATGGGTTTGTCATCCAACTTGATGGAGGTTATCCACTTTATAAATCGCATGGAAATTTAGAGCAAGAGTACTGTAACTCTTACAAGAGCAACAAAAAAAAAACGTATGCATTATAGCACTGAGGCATTTTACTACATATAAATTACTCATATGTATGTTTGAAAAACATGCCTAGAAAAGTGATATGGCATATAGCAGCACTCAGCTGCAGTCAAATAAACAGCTGAACTACTGCAATCAATATTCATCTGTTTTTTGTGATAAGATAACTGCCACCTGTTATCTGGGGTGTTATTATAGCAACTGTTATTTTTGGTAAGTGCCACGAGGGAGGTAGGTCCATAATGTTCCTGCTATCATTATTTCCCAACCAAAATCTAAAGGTTGACTCATTATTTTTGGTTCAGTGTGCCATGATGAACACCCCTCTTTTATGTTTCACTGTGAATCCACCTTCTCTCTGAAGTGTGTAGCATATTCCTCTTGGGGGTTTTCTCTGCTATCTGTTAAAATGCAGGCAGCTATGTGTAGAGAATGGCTTTCTTTGTAATATATGGAGAAAAAAACTACGTATACATGCTAGCTACAAAACTCCCACCTGCTAAGTGGCAACGTGAATGCACAGAATCATTATGACCCTTATATTAACGGTGAACTGCTACATAATGATTTAAGTGTCTACTTTTGAATGTGTGTAGATGAATACATGGTTTGTGCATGCATGAGCGTTTGATGCATGTATGCACATTAGTGAATTACGTGTCAACTGAAAATGCCATTTTCCTCTGTAAGCCTTTCATTATTATATATCATTATTGCTCAGTTCCAACATACAGTGAAAACAGGTTGCATTGCTCTATGATAGCACAGCAAATAACATCCCTGTAGAACAACTCTGGGAGAAAAAATAGCTATTAAATTACCTAAATATCTTCCTTTATTGTATTTTGCAAAGCAAAACAAGCCAAAACTAAATTCTTATATCTAATCTACAAGCTTGATAGGTTGCATTGCTTGACCATTGTGTTCCAGTTGGACACTGCTGCATCTAAGATCCCAGTCATTCCATTTGACATACAGATACGTGCCAATAAAAATAAAGGATGTGTCCAGGTTGACTACTGTTGGTCTTTGTATGGATGACACTGACATAAATGTATATACACACAAAATTATCTTTGGATTTGCAGCCATTTTAACTCTCTGCTTATGTGTACAAAAACAGCCATTTTAAATTCACAGCAATGATAGTGCATTTTGAATTCAATCCAACCAAATGAAAGACCCTCTTTTAGGTGCTTTGGACTGTGCTGGTGTGGTCTTTACTACACCCAACTCCCCTGGCAGCTTTTTTTTTTTCCTTTCTTCCTTTTTTTCTTAAAGTTGGCACATTTCTGAGCCAACTACAGTAGATACATCTATGTGTGCTCTTTGTTTCATGGGCCATCACACTTCAAACATGCAATTAGGGCAGAGGTAGGAGTGATTGACGTGCACATTTATTTGACATGATTACTGTCTTTTCTATGTATACATAAGTCCATCTACAACTATTTCAGCATAAAGGAGGAAGATGAGAGGATACTCACCTTCTTTAGGAGGCCGTTTCACTTCTGCGCTAAGATTGCAGATCTGCCCAGCTTGTAGTTGGGGTGACAAGCAACCCTCCGTTTGTGGATTCAAAGGTAAAACCACGTTGTTGAGCATGAGCATGCTCTCTGATTCTCCATCCCCTAAATGTTGAGGACATGTGCATTTTGTGTACACAATCCCACATGTCTCCACTGTCCCTTTTTCTAATTTCAGGCAGTTTTCCAGCCATGTACAAAGCACTTGACATCCAAATTGGCTAGGGCTTGCCTTATTCAACACCAAAAATTCCACAATAGACTTCTCCTCCTCATCCAGTTTCTGTGGTGTCAATCCATTATAATCATAAGGAAAAACTCTCCGAAGTTGAACAAAATTCTTGTCGTACAGCAAAAATACGTAAATATTCTTTGAATCACACAGATAGACTATAGACTCATTGACTTTCAGCAGCTCATTGATCTTTTCGTGTGAATAATGATCAAACTGATAAGCAAGCAAAGAATATTCAGAGCAGCTCAAGTCTCGCTTGTATAGCTTCAGGTAGATGCTGTATTTGGTTGGGTCAGGGTTCTCCAGCGTCCATGTACAGTTTGTATAGTTCTTGGGAAACATTTCAGTCACTGAATATGATCCATAAATGACCCCCTTGACCAGAGTGGAACACCAATAATCTTGGGCACCAGTTAATCCAAACATAACCAGAAGATAGGTGGAAAATATATAAATCAACAGGTTTCGAACAGCCTTCATCCTATGTCATTTGGCCTGCAAGGAGAGATGAAGAGGGTTAAACAAAGGGGTGTAATAACAGTACACACACACACACACACACACACACACACATATTTGTACAGCTCAAGGCAATGCAACAACCTTGAATAAAAATCAGCTCAAAATGGGAGCTCTATGCTTGAATCGAAGGGTTCAAGCATAAATCTCCCAGGAACTTCACTAACAATGGTGACTCACACAGTGAGGAACAATAGATAAAAAAAGAATCAGGGGCATTTAACAAATCTTCAAGGTTGTCTTAACGACAAGGTTAGGTCTTACTCCTTCAAGACTGCGTTACACTCACTAGAAGCATCACTAGTCAGTGACATATGTCGGCCAAGATAACACGAATAATAGAAGATAATAATCCTCACTTCAAATAATAACTAAACATTAAATATTTATACCTAATCCTAAATCTTTAATCTGTAACTTCTGTGTGTTGCAAGCACTGTTCTGGAGGACTGCTATATTTTTGCTTCACCGTAATCTTTACAATTTGAAAAATGTGCAAGCAAAATAAATACCCCAGGATTCATGCTTGATGTTTACATGTGAAAGTAGAAAGACTATGAGAAGTACATTACATTAATTGTACCTTAGACGTTAATAACCAAGTGAGATTACAAACTGATCATTGTATTTATGAGCAGGGTGTAGAAATCTGAATGCCTCTGAAGGCAATCTCACAGCAACTCATATGTTAAAAAGCCATTAGGTTACGGTTGGTGTTCTGCTAACAAAAGTTGCAAATTGAACATTAGAGGCAAATATGATTAGCTGAGAAATATGGAAATATTTTAACTGAATGTACATAGCATCTAACTAAATTGTACAAGAATAACAAGATATAGGTGGAAACTATCAACAAGTAAAAATGAGGATGAAGTTGAAAATCCCAAAGGAGGAAAAAGAGCAGGAAGTAAAACTAGAACAAGACACAGGAGTAAACTATTCTTCAAAGGAAAACAGAAAGTAACAGATGATAACTAATGCTGAGACATGAAAGCTAACACATAAATATGACAACAACGACCAGAGAAACTGGAAGCACAACAAAACTAACCATCCCAACAAGTCAAACCAAAACACAAACAAGACACAACAAAAGTCCCTCGACTGTTGCATCTCGTCCTTTGCCAACAGATTCAGTCATATTCATATAAAGAATCTGTTTATGCTTTTACAGTAAACTCTCACCAAAAGGACAGACTTCTAAAACACTCTGAAATTCAGTTTAGGTTTTTAAATCAGACATTTTGCTTTTCTTTGTCTTCACTGAATATCTTTGGCTATCTATTACTGTCTAACCTTCCTAAATCAAGCAGTGATTCCAGAGAGTAATCAGCAAATCAATCATTAATAAAAATGAACATTAGTTACAGTCCTGTAAGTCCTCCATAACCATTAGTGAGTTAATGTCTAAACTTTATCACCAGCTGCCTGACAGAATCATGAAATATGTTATAATGCATAACACATTGTTTCATATCATTGTGTTTAAGCCCTCATTAGAGTTACAAAACAAAGTCCAACTAAAAATGTGATTTTAACCCTATGCATAAAACATCAACATATGTGACATGTGTGCAACACATTCTACTGGCCTCCCAACATGACTGCTTTAATGCTCCAACAGCTGGAAAGAACATTGACACTCAGCTCCCTGCTTACCCCAGTATCTGGATAGGTGATCCAGCCCAGCTCTGAGGTAGACTCTGTTGTGTCCAGCAGCATCACTGTGAGATGAAGAAGCAGAGACAAAGACAAAGTGAGAGAAAACAGACAGACAGAAAATGTGTGACTGAACTTTCGATCTAATGCGGAGAAAACAGACAGAAAACATGAGCATGAGCTTTCAATTTAATGGTATTGATTGCTGCTCAAGAGCTGAGAAACAGAGTCAGTGCTATAAAAGCAAAGTGACTGCTAAACTGAATTTGTAATCATGAGATAATCTCTCAAGGACTGAAAACCAAATACTGTGTGATTCTCTGATGCCGTCAAAAGTGAAAACATGGATCTGCTCCAGCGAAACTTAAACTGAAATGCACTTTGCAAAATATCCTTTTTGAAGCTTGTATAATAAATCTTTTATTTTCCATTTTGTTTAATACCACAAGTAGTTGGACGCTGGTTGACCATCAGTGGAACAGGGCCAGGTTTTGTTCCCTATTTTCTTTTATTTTTTTCCCCCATCCAATAAAATCCAGGACGGCTCCAGCTGTGTGCCTCTGTCAAATCGAATAACTGCTTCAAAGTAATGACGTACTCTGGCATACTATTCTGGTGTTTGAAAAATTAAACTGATTGACCTGATGGGGCACTGTGATTAAAGGTCACATTTTCCAACTTTAAAAGGCCATAACAGTTACTGTCACATTTTGTTGAAACTTAGCAAGCTGATGCTTTTCATAGCTTGCCCCAACGAGAACCTTCATCATTTTGTGGGGTGTGAGATATTCTGCATTCCTATTTTGTTGCAGGTTTTGCTCATTTCACCTGATTAAGAGTGAAAGCACAAGAATAGCACATGACTTTTCTGTTGGAGTGTATTTTCCCATAATTTGCTTTTAGGTTTAAGTGCCTTAAAAAGCAAGCTGGCAAAGAAATTACACACAGACACACACACAAAGTGACTTTAATGCTGAGTGCTGCATGCTGACACATGGCAGCTTCCCACACAAAGCTGAAGCCCTTGAATTTTCCATTAGCATTCCAAAACCGTGGTGGCTGCCGCTCCTTCAGTCTGGCACGGTCTGCGCTCGGTTCTGTTGAAGAGCCACCGATTGAACGCAGGCCAAAGTTTTTCGTGCACACAGAGGTAGCAGAAACATCAGACTTCAGATTTGGTTGCTTGCACAGATGGAGGTAATGGAGAAAAACACACAGTGCCTGATTTCATCAAGCACAACGCTAATCACCTAAAGGGCTGTAGACACGTATACACACAAAGCATTGTGGGAGGCTGGGGGCATCCAGCTCTGTTTACAAATAAATAATTCTTCTCATTGTTGTTATACAATTTTTATGATTTTGCTTCCATTTCATGTCACACAGTTGTTCACCAGAGAAAAGGAGGCTCTCTTTTATCAGCCAGACAAAGGGCAGCAAAAAAAATTATCTACATCATCACCACACACACAGGGATTTGAATAGGTTCCCTGTTCCACCCCAAAACCAATGACCCACAGAAAAAGATTCATTATGTTTTTCTTCTTCTGTCTATCAAAGACAGAAGCACACAGTAACACTGTGAACACAGTGAATCCTGCTAAATTAAACAAATAATAGGAAAACTATATCCTTTTTGCCTTGTGACATTAATCGACCCCACCTCTCTTTTCTCTGACTGCTCTGTAAACAGATTTTTTCGGATTATAGTCACAGATGGACACTCCACAAATCTGTGCTCCGAGCCTTCGTATCACTCCTCCTTTTTCCCTTCCCTAAACCCTCATTCTCTCCAGCCTGTCTATCTTTCACCCACTGGCTTGTCTTTATGTCAGTCTTACCAAATTCACACATTTTCCATGGAAGTCCTCCAGGATTTGGAGAAATATGAGTTGTATCAAGAAAAGAATACAAATAGACTGTGACAGCTAAGTATTTTATGCAGCCACAGGCATCAGAATAAACAGTTTTAAGTCTGGACAGCTTGGCAATGGGAATCATGGTAGCGATCAG
Source organism: Etroplus canarensis (assembly GCA_015106775.1). Lineage (NCBI taxonomy): Eukaryota > Metazoa > Chordata > Actinopteri > Cichliformes > Cichlidae > Etroplus > Etroplus canarensis. The sequence continues at coordinate 40,136 of VUQH01068009.1, forward strand.
GATAAAATCAGCTAAAAGGAGAAAACTAAACCCACCAAACCAAGATATCGCAAGCTCAGAAGAATGAAAATTTCCATTAGCGACACACCTTACATGTTTTGTTTGACACCATCTGGAAACATTATGCTGTTTCATCTGTGTGTGATGACATGCAAACTCATTGATTAGTTTCTTGAGCTCTTTGTCTGTGTGAAAAATAATCTTTCGTTCAGCAGAATGACTAACATGAGTTCGTGTCTTGCATGAATCGAGCACACTCACATATTATACGTGACCTCATTAAGCACCATTTGATTTATATCAGATAAGCAACAGACACAGATGCTGAAAAACTGTCACTCCAAATTCAATTAACCTTCTGCTTCAGGGCAAAGTCATGCATAAATAACATGTAGCAAACTATTTTGACATTAATATTTATGCCTCTTCTAGTTTAGTTTCTCGTCGTTGGGCCTTGGAGACAGGGGTCCTTACATTGCCTCCGCTCTATTTTCCCAGGATAAACATGTACATGAGGATTACATGGAGGAGTGTTCAAAGAGCTTCATGCATGTCTCATTGCGTGACATTAGCATGTTGAATAATTCACTACGACATCCTCAGATAAGCACTGAGTGGTGTGTTACACACACCTTTCAAGGATTAGCTGGAGCAGTGGCATCATGGTTCGTGTCTATGTGTACCATGAACAAAAGAGAGGGACATTTACTGGCAGGTCCACTTGGCAGTAAAAGCTCCTTTATTTAACTCTCAGACAGCCCTTCCATGTGCACAGTGCTGTACAGCATCTCCATTATTGGTCCATCTGAGGGCTGAGATGCGCAAAGTTTGTCCCTGACAGTTTGAAGAAGTGCTGAGTCTGCAATCTGAGCCTGAGTGCTGCGTTAATGCACGCTGGCCTCTAATGTCTTTCTATACCACTCCAATTTTTTACTCGCTCTACCCAATAACTCTGCGTCCATTTTGTCCCTTGTCCCTTGCATCCTCATCCTCCCTGCACGTGTGTATTATTCATCTAAAAAGTGACAGTGGATAGGCATCCCTGTGTGTTAAATAAAGAGATATATTCTTCTCCATTACTGATGGTGGCTCTGCTGTTTGTTTGGAAAGCGCTTTGACACTCAAAGAGAGAAAAGGTGGAGACAATAGAGTAGAAAACGTGCCATTATAAAAGAAGAGGATGGTAGGATTGTGTTTTGTGCATATGAATGTGTTTCTTTTGCTCTTTCCCCCTCTTTTTCTGTCCATGGTGTGGGTGTAAATGCTCTTTTCTCTTGTTGTAGAGGTGATCTGCATTAGTTCATCAATGTCCCCTCTGCCACTGGAGTGTTCACTTCAGTTGAGTGACCCTCTCTGCTCTCTCCATCCATTTCTCTGAGTCCAACACGTTTCCTCTCTGTGCAGCCATGCATACACCAACACTCTCCACTGCTAAGTGTAGTGCTGTTGTTCCTGTCACACCTCTTTGACAGTAGATGTGTGCTACTTTACAGCACATTTCACAGGCAGTAGAGCCCCTCCTGACACTCTGTAAAGAAATTTGGTGTAAATATTAACGTGGACTAGAGGGCTGTGAGTGTAAATTATGCCCTAACACCAAAGTAAATGCAATGGGAGAATACACACTCAGTAGCTCACAGGTAACAGCATGTTACAAGAACACACTCATGCACACACACACACACACACACACACACACACACACACACACACACACACACACACAC